>ML779307.1:64822-87214 GCA_009831015.1 Picea engelmannii | reverse complement strand
AAGATGAGTCTTTTATACAGAAGCATCCAGAGTTACTCAAGCGTTGCAGACAACACTTGTCTCAAGGGGAGGGGCACATTAAGCCCTAATATTGGCTTATTACCCCTTCTGATCTGATGATACCCCTTCGGAATATCTTGATGTTATTGCTCTTCTTCTGGGGGCTTTTCTTCATCTTCCTCATCTGCTTCTTCTTCCTTTACTTCTTCTTCGTGAACGTGTTCCACTAGATTTTTTCTTTCATCTTTTATCCTGCGTCTATTTATCTCATCAATTGTCACATTGATTCTTTCCACTATTTTGTTGAGTCTAATATTATAGAATTTGTATTCTTTTTGTTTGATTGAGTACCCAACTAGTATTCCTTTTTCAATTTATGAATCGAACTTTCCCATTCTTCCATATTCTCTTTTGATGTAGAATTTTCTTCCAAGGACTCTGAAGTGATTCACATTTGTTGGTCTTCATTTCCATAACTCGTAGGCGGTCTTGTGATTTTTATCTCTGAGCATTCCTCTCTTCTGAATATGGATTTTTGTATGCACTTCCTGTACCCAAAATATGTCTGTCAACTTGGAATCCATTAACATAGTTTTGTCCATTTCGTGTACTGTCATGTTCTTTCTTTCAACAACTCCATTTTGTTGAGGTGTCCTAGCTGTGGAGAACTTCCTTTTTATTCCATGCTCATTACATAAGTACATAAATTCCTTTGATGTAAATTATCCTCCCTTGTCTGATCTTAAACACTTGATTTTCAACTATTTCTCAATATCAACCATTTTTTTGTATGTCTTTAAGTTTTTGAATTCCTCGAACTTCTTATTTAGAAAGCAATCTGCATTCATTATTGTGTAGTCATAAACTAGTAGCATGTGTTGGTTACTTCATCCTTGCTACCATTCTAGGGATGATCTAGGTTCAGACCTACTATGGTTTCCAACAAAACCCCTTAAAACTATCGGCCCTCATGGTATACCAGAAGGTAACACAGCACATATAATGAACTGCATAGTCTCACATGAGATAGTTCTTATGGGTGGCTACAATGCTCAGGCGCTTGCATCCTGGGAATGAGTGAGGATATGGGATGAAACTTTGTTATATTCATTTTATTAATCTAACATTCAACTTATCTTGATTAATCTACAATTCTTATTAATGCATGTAAAATAACACATCTAACTAAGTCATTCATGCATTTTTCTAACATCTAATCATTAATAGTAAAGGAAATACTCAATACTCAATCACACAAAACATGATATACCTTGGTTCACCCCCTCTTGGGATACGTCCACAAAGATTTGGTTTCTCTCCTCTTTTATTATGGTGTTTCCAAAACTACAATGCCTCGTGCATTCCAACTCTCCATCCAGCAGGTCGATATATACAATGAGGCAGACTAGATCACACTAGGCTCTTCATCCTTTGATATAACCGTCAATATATACCTTATTTTATCTCCTCAACTCAACAACTTACAAAATATATCGTAATTACAGTCATTTGGTCTTCGAACAAAATAGTAACAATGACCAACAACACAACCCCTGACCTAGACCTCATAGGTACCTACTTATACATGTTTTTGGATTACTATCCATTAAATCCTCTTACCAAAACAATTACACTGGCATGGTTAGGTATTCTTTCATGCGTGCTTCACATGCTTTCCTCCTCTGCATGCACGTTTACATTGCACATGTTTCTTTTCCTACTAGTTTTATTTTCTTTGTTTGTGCTTTATTCTCCAAAACTAATCTTTACCCCAAAATGGGTCTGCTCCCAACAACATGAAATACTGTTTACCTTTCAATTTGTTTGTTCTTGTTCATCCAAGTAAATCAGTATGTACAATATCCAATGGTTTTGTTGTGGAATAATCCTTTGACTTGAACTTTGTCTTGGTATGTTTTCCCTGTAGACAAAGCTTGCATAGAATATTTGTTGGCTTCGAGATATTGATCATTTTTCTTATTGCTTCATTTTTGTTGACTTTGACAAGATTATCAAAATTTATGTGACCCATTCTTCTATTCCAGAGACAACTTTCCAACTTTCATCATTCTTTCCTAAGCACCATTGTTCCTTTCCTCTTTCATTTAGAACATATATGTTGCTTGGAGTTCTTACAGTTGTATCCACCAACTTTCCTGATCTTGCTTTCCTTATGTCTCACTTCTCTGAGTCAAACACAAGTCTATGTTCTTGATCACACATTTGACTTACACTTAGGATATTGTGTTTCATATCTTCAACCAATAAAACATTTTCTATTGTGGCATCCTTACTTCTGAGCTTCACTGTGCCCTTTCTAATAATTCTAGCTGAGTTGTCATTTCCAAATGAAATTGATCCATCTATTTCCTTCTTCAATGTCATAAATATTTCTTTATCACTGTCATATGCTTTGAGCTCCACTGTCAACATACCGTCCATGTTTCTTGTATTGACCTTTTAGAGCTAGGTTGCATTCTTCAATGTTGAATTGCTCTTGCTTCCTTATCCCTATCCTTTGTGGTTCTTGCTTATAACTATTGATATTTTTCTTTGTTTCCCTTGTAGGAATAGTGAGTATCTAATATTTAGCCTCATATCCAAAGTTTTTTCACTTGTAGCATTCCATCTCATCACTTAATGATCCAAATCTATTGTAGTTTTTATTTTTTGCTTCATGAGATCTTCTTGGATAATTATTTATTGTATAGACTTTATCATTTCTTTTGTTCTTGGTATTGGCTCTACAATTTACTGCTTTATGCCCAAAATTACTACATGAATAACATGAACACAGAAAAATAATATGATACCTGGGAGTGAAATATTTTCTGAATGGTGTTTCTGTTTTGAACCCTTCTTCATTTATATCAGGTTGTTGTTGATACTGATTTCTAAATCTTCTAGGTGGTGCAATGTCTCTGTAATCTTCCTCTTCAGTCTTTGTGTCTTCTTCTTTCTTAGAGGGACCTCTCACGACTTCTAAAGAGCTTCTTGGTTCTGCGTCTTGATTTTTCATTCTGGAGCTTGAACCTTTTTATGTCTGTGTGTGATTGTATCCTAATCCAGATCTATCATAGTGAGGTATTTGACTTCTAATAATATTGTCCAATATCCTAGTGTTGTTTTGTTGTGTGTTCTTCTTCTGAATACATTTTCTTAGAGTGACTATATCTGATTATAACCCTCCAAAAATCCTGTCATTTTCATTTAACTTCCCTCTGAGTGCTTCTTCAATACTCTTTCCTTCTTCTACCTAGAATTTTTAGCTTCGTGATCATCGACTCAACCTCTTTGGAGTTAAAGTTTTGAGATTCTTCTCTCTTCTTTACTTCTTCCTGGAGTGACTTGTTTGTCTTCTTTTCCCTTTTATTAACTTCTATGTCACTTATCAATTCTTGTAATCGACTTCTGCCTCTTCATATTCTTCTTCGGGGCCTTCTTCATTCAAGTCTTCTAGTTCCATGAATAGTAGTCTTTCTGTGTCATTGTTGTTGACTTCACATGATGACGAATTGTCTTCATTGGTGTAGAGGATTTTCTTGAAAAACTTATTTTTGTTTCTTCTACCTTTTTGGATTTTATTTCTCCTTTTAGGGTCATCTTCTTCTTCATTTCTTTTAATTTTCTTATAAGGACATTTATTAAAAAAATGACCAACACCACCACAATTAAAACAAATCAATGGAAGCATACCTATGTATCTGTCAGTTCCCTTTTCATCCTTCTAAAGAAGTTAGCTACCTCTTCATCTTCCTCTGAATCATCGTTGCAGCTACAATATGACTTCACCTTATGTTTATCTTTCTTCTTTATCCTCTTTGATGCCTTGAATGTTTCTTCCTTCATGACTAGATTGTGTTTCTCTCTGCTCGTCTCGCAATCTATGAGTATCCCGTCATGCAAGGAAAATTTTAGGGGCTAAATTTCTCCCATGGGGTAATTTTCCATACTTTTTACCAAAAAATGATTCACCATTCTAAAGATGACACCCAAATTCTATAGTATAAAATCATTTTACCTTAAAAATAGTGAAAATTTTATACAAACTATATAAAATATTTAGAAATTTGAATATTTTTACAAAAATATCGTCAAACATTTTATAGTTGTCATATTAAGGAATAGTAAGATTCACGAGGTTTTTATATTTTAAAATAATTTTTATCCTTAAAATTATCCTTGATCGCGTGCAGCTCATCCATGCTCAAGGCATCTAGATCTGCTCTTTCTTCTAGGGATTAAATCTTTGGATCATATCTCGTAGGTAGATACCTCTTTACCTTTTGAAAATAATTGTTTCCTTCATTTCTTCTTGCAAAAATTTGATGGCATTGACTGTCTCATCAACTCGTAGAAAGTAAGAGGCAATGTTTTCATCTTCCTTCATCTTCAATCGTTCGAACTTGACTCTAAATGTTTGAAGTTTGGCTACTTTATCTTTGGCATCTCCTTCATAGATATTCTTCCGTTTGTCCCATATTTCTTTTGCGGATTCACATTGAAAAACCTTGGTGTATATTGATTCATTCAAATCATTCAAGATAACATTTTTATCTCTAGAATCATTGTCTTCAAGTTTCTTTCCATCCTCATCTATCATAGGAGTGGTTGGTGCTTTTTATCCATCTACTACTGCTCACCAAACATTGAATCCTTGTTCTTGTACATATGTTTTCATTTGTCTTCTCTAGAAGCCATAGTTCTAACCATCAAACTATGGTACCCCCATCCTACCATAGTCCATGATCTCCTTCTAGTGGTTAGATTTCTTTCTGAAGGCCCTGCTCTGATACCAATTGTTGTATTACTAAGAGAGGGGGTGAATTAGTAATGAGCAATCTTATGACTTTATATACTTTAACAATAGTCAACAATTTATCATTATCATTCAATATATCGTCAACACGATAATCATAAACAACAACACATCACAATAGATACACAATACACCATAATTTAAGTGGAAACCCAAATGGGAGAAAACTATATAATTTTTTTCTTATACAACAAATGAATGCATTCATTGGAAGCACCAACTTTTGATTTTCTAGCTACAACTGGAAGGAGGCTCCAACCCCCTATTTTGAAACTCCAATGTGAAGGAAGCTACAAATCCCTGAATTTTATAGCTCCAACTAGAAGGAGATAACAAATCCCTAAGTTCTCCAGCTCCAATCGGAAGGTAAAACCACCTATCCTTTCCCCGTCCAACCTCCCTATGATATAAATGTAGACCAACTATCGCTATCACAAAATCTACCACTGTCACTATCACTCTGTCTCTGTCACTCTCACTCTATCACTGTCGCTTTCACTCTGTCAATGTCACCTTTTCATCAACATGTATTTGTTCATCAACCAACTAACACTTGTATGATACCATGCATCAATTATGAGCCAAACATACATCAATAAAGAATAGTGAATCATGAATTAGAGCATCAACCATGTGTAACCTATACCATATACCATACCATCAACCATATGTAGATCTATACCATATCATCAATGAAGTATCTCAGAGAACCAATGCATGCCCCTCATGCATAATCCACCATACAACATGAACGTGCCTCAACCATATCAACTCAAAGATAAGAGATAACAGAACCATGTCATGTGTTGAACCAAATATGAGAGTTCTCTGCACTCAATCAAGAAACCAAGATATACCATACCAAGTATGCCTCAAGCATACACAATATCATGACAAGAAGTAACCATCAAAACAAGTATACAACCATACCAATATCTTTGGAATTCTTAGATGCTGACTTGTGGAATTCCTTCAGATCTTAGGGACTACCAATGTTTAATCAACCAATCATGAACCTTTTTTATAGGTACACGAATTTATCTTCTACTTCCCGTGTGTATACATGTTTTTATGCATTGTAGCCCACATACATATGCTCCCTTTCTGACCTGCAACCCACGTACACCTCAGAAACTAGGTTTTGTTGCAACTCTGAAACTTTCACCTTCGATGTTCCTTTACTGCCTCAGAAAATGATGCTACAACCTTAGCAAAAAAGATCACTAGATCACAAGAAAGATCAGCAATGAATAAGTGTGCTAGTGTGCTTGTGAATGATTCCTTGAGGTGTATTTATACTTGTCTTAGGTAACTCCTCTCCTTAATTTAGGAATTCTAGTGTTTTCTTGTTACAACAACTATACCCTTTCATTAAGGACTTGTAACCAACTAGGGGCTTCTTGACCACTTCTTCGGGGATTACTACTTCGCAAAGTCATATATCCCTAACCGTGAGGAACTAAGTGGCGATGAGTGGATTGCCTACATTTACTCTTTCCATCATGTCCATATTCGTCATTCAACTTCGTGTACCAAAACCACACCGTCAGGGCTTCTTTAAGGGTTGAGATTAATGACAACCAAACTATCAACAGAAGGAAGCAATACGATGCCCACAAATAAAAACAAAAAGAAAGGATGAATATATATGTGAATTGAGTGTCACAATAACCAAGTCGTATTAATTAAAGAGTTATTTATATTCACCAAAACAAAATTAAAATCTGTAACATAGCTATTTTTTCTATCAGATTATATACACTGAGCTCGTATACGCTTCAATAAGGATACATACAATGTTACTTGATCTCTATAGCACGATATCTGAAATCTGTTCACGTTGATGCTCTTAGCCTTGAAAACGTTCATAACCTATGAAGAAACACATGGGTCGATGCCAGAATGAAAGTATGATATCGACTACCACATGAGTATGGATTCGTTCAAGTGTTTTCAACAGATTCCGCACAAAACCCATAAACAAAACTTGTTAGATATATATGACTAATATGTAATAATTTAATATAAAAAAATAGGCTGTAATGACAATAATTTCTTACCTGGGAGATTGGTCGAACATGTTGTTAGGAAAATCGTCTTTTCCAAAGCTAGAGTATCTTTGTGTACACACCACGGAAATGAAGTTAGACAATGAGAAAGAGAAAACGGGTAAGAATATAAGTTGTTCAAATGTAGAAATAGTAACTAAACCATGTTGGGTTCGTTGGGATACAACCCAAGAGAGAAACTTAAGTATTCAAACTATAAATAAAATCATTTGTTAAAATCCTTACATTAAAGTTTGAACAGAAAATAAGTAGGTCGTCTCGGGCAGGCAGTTAACCCAAACCATTGTAGACCTGTGTGTAAATTGTTGTGCAATCAGTTATACGAAGTAAATGAATACAAGAGCAACAAAACAAGAGATAATTTGAATACTTATCCTTATAAAACCACGATAACATAGGAGAGTAAACTACCTTCTACAAGCTATGGTAATAACTGTAGCTTGGGTCAAGCTTGTTTGCAAATGAAAGGGATAAACATCGAAACCCTCTAACCGGATAGAGCAGAGTGTAAAGCTCCCTCATTTCATCTTTCAAGAATGCTCGAACAATGAATAAGTTTGAGACTTGGTTATCACGTAGTAATAAAGATATGAAGTATTGGCTAGGAATAATATCGACAATTATCATAAATGGCGCCAAGACGTGGCATGTACAAACCTCACTACCATGGATAACAATTTAATTTAACTATGAGTCTACTTGTAGTTTAACATTAAATGAGTGTGTGTTTAACGCAAGTCTGTAACAACGACGTGATGGGTGATCGATCATTCCAAGTAATAGTTGTTGATATAATCATAGGGACCCTAAGGCCTTGATGAAACAATATTCAAAGGATATTCGTGGACTCTGTTAGCACTGAGAGTCATCCTCATAGTGAAAGAGGATAAGCCCATTATTCATCAAAATGTTTGGTGGATGTTGGTTTTATTAGTGGAGGTCAAATGGATAAAACTGAGTACAAGAATGATTTTAATCATAGAAACTAGACAAGCAACGCATAGGGAAGTGAGGTCCTCATTAACTTCAGTCAGTGATTAGAATTTAAGTGTGAGCAGAAGGAAGACTTAGTGAGAGAGGTGAACAAGACTTCTATGGGCATCCGAATTTCAAGTAGCTTGGTGACGAAAAACTTAGGCTCAAGACTACTCTTGAACTTCACAGAAGCATAATAATCAAAACTACATTATCATGCAACTACAACAACTCGACTGGATCCTCCATGCCCGAATCTTTCACCATAAGGGGAAATAAGGTAACAAGGAAGCTGACTAAAACTGGTCACAACACTACTGTAATCAAACTTACATTACAATAGAACCACAACCCTCGACTGAATCCTCCATGCCCAAGTGTTTCAACACAGTTTAAACAAAGAGATGAAAGAGGTTGACTTCTATGTCTTACATTTGATACATAACCAGAGAAAAATTCTGGCATCAAAATTACACAGTAGGGAGCTCATATCAATCGGTTGATGACCTTTTACAAAATATTGAACTCATCCACTTATACTCAGATCAGCCCACAACTGCGAGGAATGTGATCTGGCATTATATTCAAAGTTTTGTGTCTATGCCTTCCTCTGTCAGACTGTGCGTGTATCCTCCTATCAAACGCAAATTGAGCTCAGTATGGGCCTGCAGGAAAAACCGTCCATCAGGGTACCTCGGGCTGAGAATCTTTTGTTTCCACCGTGAGACCCTCGATGCTTTCTAATTACTGAGTGAGTCGAGGTTTCAACCACCAGTCCTCCTTTTCTTAATTTATCTCTGCTCGGGATCGAGGTGAGGCCTAATGCCCAGGGGGCGGCCACATGCTACTCTTGGATTTGTCGTTATATAAGAACGTGATTGAGAGGTCGTCGAAAGCGGTTTGAACTCACACTGTTTTTTAGCCGACAATTCATCACCAACTTCCACGTACTTCCCTTGCTATACCACAGTTTTAATTGCGGGACCACTCAACAACTTTATCGTTCGAGCATGTTGCGTCCCCACAATGAAACGTGGTCGTTGATCTGGTCGTGATCTGCGATCTGGGTGCTCTGCTGAATTTAGCGCCACTGCTAAAATTTACCTGCCTGCCAACTTGAAGATCATTCTAACCATGCTCGGAGATGACACTGATTTTGGTGTTGAACAAGAACACTTCTTGGAGGATGATCTAACATGGTGGCCTGATGTCACAATGATGACATGTCATGAAAAGAGAGCTGACACATGTCACAAGGAAACAAGCGGATGATATGCCCAAAGGTGCCTGGATTGAGTGTCACGTGTCATCGCAAGATGGATGCCACATGTTATGACTGACGAGAGTGCCACATATATGAACTAATGACTGCGACATACTTTGGAACTTCAGAGCTCGGGGGCAGTCTGCATGTAGAGCTGGAGCTCCGAAGTGAACGATGACCGTCGATCTGAGGGGGACGCGTGGCGCTTGATCTTTAATTCTAGAAGAAAGAACTCCAGATGAAGTCGGGGCTAGAGATGCTGAAATTTCCAAAGCCCAGATTCCCGAAGTAAATATTGACCCTTCGATCCGGAGGGACGTGTGGTGCTTGATCTTTAACTCCAGGAGAAAACACTCCGGATGAAGTCAAGGTTGGAGATGTTGAAACTCCCAAAGCCCGGATTCCTGAAGTAAATATTGATCGTGTGATCCAAAGGGACGTGTGGCACTTGATCTTTAACTCCGGGAGAAAGCACTCCAGATGAAGTCAAGGTTGGAGATGTTGAAACTTCTGAAGCCTTGATTCCCAAAGTAAATATTGACCGTCCGATCAGGAAGGACACGTGGCACTTGATCTACAACTCTGGGGCTTTTTTCTGGTGCTAAACTTCGCGCAACTTTATAATTCTGAATGCACAGGGGGCGCTAATCAAAACTTCACAGGGGATCTCCATTGTTGAAAAATGAACCTGTCTGCTGCTTGTATTTTCAACCCAAAATGGGCTTCTTTTGAATGTTGTGTTTTGATGCTTCTTTGTAGACCACGAACTTGGTCGTCCTACGACCCTTTGATAACTATATGTGATAACAGATTCATTCTACGTATACACGATATCATTGTTATAATTACAACATTCTTAGTCCATAACTTATGTATTGTGATTTAAAGAAGTAATTTGATAACCATAATCATCGTTGATATAAATTTTGTGTTGGCTTGGTTTAAATAATCAACAACTTGTATATTATTTTTCAATCAATGGTAAAAGACTCATAGTGTTCACAAGTCTTGGTGTATAGGGAGTTTAAATAAAAATATAATGTAAGTTTACCTATGATACAAGTCTTTTGCAAGTCATGTATTTTCCAAGTCATGGTTGTATCTCTTCATTTGTTGGATAATAATAAAGGAAGGACTTGACAATATCTCTGGTGGACCTAGCCCACATTGAGTGAACCACATATATTGTGTATCTTAGGTGTTTTATTTTATTACTTTGCAATCCTATTTTTCTAATAAAATAAATGTAGATTGAAGCTTATTGGATGTCTCTTTTCACCTAAATATATTTTGTACACACATTTTACAAATTATACAAAAAAAAAAATACTAATCAACCACTAATACTAATATATTTAAGAGCCAATAATTAATTTCAAATTTAAATAAGTTATTTTGGACATCTTACAACTTCATATCTCACATGGTACCATTTTAATCACCACCCAAGATCAAAATTGGATGTAATCGATATCCCAATGCATATACAATGAAAATTTGAAAATCTAAAACAAGTCCATATAAACATCAGACACCCTTAAAATTAGGGTGACCTATTAAGAGAGAAAGGGAGGTTGAATAATTAATGAACTATATTTATACATAACCACAATCAATAAACACTCATGAGAAAGTAACTAGCACAACCACAAATTCATGGCTGGTGGAGGGCTTGCAAAACTTGAACCATAGGAAAGAGAAACAACCCAGAGGTGGATGGAAGGAGTAAGAAGGAGTTGGTTGAAAGGAGGCAGTGTGTCCAGCCAAAGGTTTAGGTTGGCCTAGAAAATGAAACCCTAATACTCATATGTGGCAATCAACTAGCCACCATAGTAAATTTTAAATATGATTAAGTAAAAGTAAAAAAATAAGCATGTAAACTGTCTTTATAATAGTGAGGAAATTAGTGGTTGAAATCACAACCATTGATTTATTAGGACTACTGAAAATATTCCATCAATATTTAATCTTGTCCATACAAAACTGATTAAGCACTAAAAACCTATTAAATGTACCCATAATCAATAGGTATAAGCATTTGGACTTAATTAATACTATATGAATACACCCACAATCAATAAACACTCAGCAGAAAATAATTGGATCGAAATTGCATCAGACTGTCTATAATGCTGCCCAGCAAGCTGGATATTGCTCATTGCAAATATCCTGCTGAGGCATGTGATCTGCTGGCTGCATAACCTGTACATAAAAAAAACGTACTTCTCCTAAACCTGACGAGACACATTTAACTTCAAATGTCCTCTGTCATCAATCAATTCATCGATGAAGCGTACGTTCCAATCGGAGAATTCAAAATTTGTAAAAAGAAACACAACATACGGAGTATATATATATATATATATATATATATATGCGCTTTAATTGTATAGCGTGAAAAAAAGAACGTCCCCTTAACCGTGACCTCTTCTCTATCTGGTTGTTTTTCTTGCTACGCCTGTTTTCGAGAAATAAGATATAAGGCCCGGCCCTGCCCTGCCCTTTTAGTCTGACAGTGCAGACGTTCGGAGTAATAGGTCACTTTCTTTATTAATATTAGGATTGGATTGGATGCAGAGAAGTTATGGAGTCTCCAACGAATCTCGTGAACGTCTCTTTCTCTCTCATCCATCCATTCGTTCATTGCCTCCCGTTCTTTGTTTCATCGACAGTTATCGTGTGTCCGCTGGCTTTAAAGTCGACCGTTAGTATTCTAAAGTTGCCGGTGACCGACAGAGATTGATATATAAACGACCTCAACATAATAATTGCTACCGCTGCCCACCGGCCATGACAACATCATGGAGAAAAGGTGCATAAAATTGGGTGCACCAGTGATTTTTTTGAAGTAGACGGATTGAAATTTGTGACCCTTCATTTCACATGGGAATGGGATTCTGAAAAACAGTGATTTGTTTGAAGTACAAGGATTGAAATTTGTGACCCTTCCATTCACATGAAAATGGAATTCTGAAACACATCATCTGTCACATTACCTTTCCCTTTTTATGATTAGAGTCATCCGTTCATTTCTATCGACTTAAAATAAAATGATAAAATAGAAAAGATTTATGACTCAAAGTTAGAGTCTGTACGCACATAAAGGCATATATGCTTTTGCATTCATTGTTACACTCTCAATGATCTCAATCGCTGCTTTTATTCGATTTTGAAGGTCCCACAGAGATGGAAGAAGCTCAGCATACAGTCTGGAGATGCAAGTATTTATCAGTTCTAGAACAATAAACCTTCGGTGGACGTTTCATTTCAGAACGGAACGTAGGTTTCGTAATTTCCATCATCGACTAAATGTATATTTTAATTCTTTAAACTGATATCGTTCTGACAACTTTACAATACAATATATTAATCTTGATACTGCAAATCCATTTTTCATTCAATCGTCTGCACAGCTTAATTTTAAGTCACTTCTGTAGTCATAGTCATTACTTTCATGTGTAATCAAAATAACATTGTAGCACTTTATGTTGGCATTTGCTATGATATTCGAATATATTGTAAGAACAATGTTATCCTACAACGACATTCAAATCAAAAGGAGCGGTGAGAATAAAATCAAAAGAAAATCCCATTCATATGGATCTTAGATGTTGCTCATTTGAGGTGACAATAACGAGGGTCACGAAAACCAACATTTCACAACTTTTTTATAGCTTGAATTTGAATTGATCTCTGAGACATTCTAACTCCATAGCTTTTGAACCAAACACATAAGCTGATCGTCGCACAAAGTCGGTCACCTTTATGGCCATTCAAGTTTCACAAAGCGTGTTACCTTTATGCAATAAATACGCTTTATAATTGAGGTGGGAGTTTAAATTTATGTGTTATTTGTAACTCAAAAATAAAATAAAAAGGTTACAACTCTTATTTACAGCAAGATAGAGACATGTTTTTAATTTAAACAATCTTTTGGCCAACCTTTGTTTGAGTGTTTAGACATTCAAAATTCACCTCAACATGAAACGAAATTTGAGACAACTTAGTAATGTGTTTAGAAAGAGATTATTACCTTTTTATCACTCATTTTTTCAAACAATTTATTCTATAGTAAAATAATTCTTTTCATGGCATTGTAATATTTTAATTTTATGATAATATAGGTTTAAAGGCTAATTAGAATTAATGTTAGGATATGTATGGTGATCATTAACATAATGTGGACTAGGTCTATTATGTTAGTTATTAAATAATTAACTCATTAAGTAGTTAGTATTTAATTACTGCTACATGACTTAATGATTAGTGTAGAATTCACTAGTGGTTAGTGGTTTTAAAGTTTTAGTCATTTGGAGGTTGCTCCTTTCTTTTTAAATATGAATAAAAAATTCAATACTCTTCTTCATTGTTATTCACTTTTTACAACTTGAATCATTTTAAGAACTAAATATGATAACAAATGGTATCAAAGAATTTTCTTAAGGCAAAGACAAAGAAATTTTATATTATTTTTACTTTTTAAAAATTCATTTTCCTTTCCATATTTTAGTGTGACTTAATTTTTTCTTCTTTGGTTCACTAAATTACATATACTTCTAAGTATCATTAGAAGTAAAGAATTTGCTTCATTTTTAAATAAAGGTCATAATAATGACTCTTAACATAGAAGTTATAATTATTTATTGTAGCCTTAAAAACCGTATAGAAAATTATTTCAACATGATTGTCTCTTAGTTTATGAACCAAATTATAATCATACCAATGCCATTAGACATAGAGTCACCACATTGTTTTTTGAATTGGGGTGATAATAGAAATTTTTAAAAGTATTGTGGAGGCCACAACTATTTCAAGTTGTGGCCTCAAAAGCACTAGTGCCATGTAAATTAGAGTGTTTGTGTCTTTTTCAAGTTGGCATCACGATTGAGAGAAATATTGAGGAATTTACAACCTTTTTAAAACTATAACATATGAACTATAATAGAACCACATGATGGAATGGATGGAAGTATTTCAAGAAAGGGTGGAATGATGTAAAATCTTCTTGGAGTGGTGTGTTACATGTAAAAATATTTGTGAGGTATATCATAGAAATAGATGGGAGTACATTAGAAAAACATTTTCCTATAGTGATTTAGAGAAAGCTTATGAAGAATTTTATAAAAAAAATTCATTTATGTAAAGACACCTTCCAGTTCAAGATTATTTTCCTGGATTTGAATATAATTAATCAATTCCTTAAAAATGTGTACAATAATGTAATAGTGAATTTTAGATAAACTCACAAGATTGAAACATCGTTTTGTTAAATCACATACATTACTCCATCTTTCATTTTGATAAATTCTACAACCTCAAAGGGAACTTTGTCTACATTTTTCACGTATTTAAATATTTTAGCTTAAACTTATCACCAATATAATAAAATGCATCACTATGTGATTCAGAATGCAAAGAAGGAGCATTGAGGCGATTAATTTATGCTAGTTTGGACATTCTAAATTAAACTAACATGTAATTGTCATTCCTTATTCCACACTCATAAGAATTCTTAATGTTCCATGCGCATCATCATTATTGAGGGTTTATTAATAATAACAATATGGGAAAAACAATAACACCTTACATTCAAGATTGTGATATCATTTATGAGTAGTTTACTAGGTTTCCATAAAACTATGTCACCAAAATTGCCAACCGAAATTGCCAACTGACTTTTATGTTCATTTGGGTTTCTAATAAGGTGAGACTCTCCAAGGCCTTGAATATATTAGAGTGGGACAATACCCTATCCTTGATCTCATCAAGCTCGACAAACCTCACAAACATTCTTATATTGAAAGCCTCTTCAAACTCATTATGAAATTAAGTGGATTTATATAAGAAATTGCCAACCAAAATTGACAACTAACTTTTATGTTCATTTAGGTTTTTAATTAGATGAGGCTCTCCCATGACTTGAATATATCACAGTGGAACAATACCCTATCCTTCATCCCATCAAGCTCGACAAACCTCACCAACATTCTTATGTTGAAGGCCTCTTCAACTTCATTGTGAAATTGAGTGGATTTGTATAGGAGTACATTTGGAGAGTATCAAGAGAAAACTATTGGGATGGTGGTTGTTTGAATGGAGGAGAAAAGTGAAATTGAGGGAGGGGATTTGTAAAGGTGCCGTGCCTTAAAAGACACTTCAACGTAATTATACACTATGTAAATTTTTATTTGGATTATGTGTAATTTATTTTCGTTATTGATGAATTTCTGTTGGACAAATACCCAAAGTCTTTTATTGTTTTAACTTACTGCACGATTATACGCTCCCTAGAGGTTTTGTATAGTTGCCCTTCACAAAAAAGGCATTGTTGGTTTCAGTTATATGAATTTTTTATATGAAATTATAAATATATAATTTTATGATAAAGTATAATATATAATTAAATAGCATAGACATTACCATAAAGGTTTGTACACGTATTCTTCTTTATTGAACTTTGAAACCTTTTAATAGGTTATCACTATGTAATTTTTCCTTTCGGTCATGTATATTTTATAATATAAAGTATACTATATGGTGAGCTTGCATGGTCACGACTTGACGAAAATTCATTGTAATGCTTAGAATTTTTGGAGTTTTGGAGGTTTTTTGATTGATTTATTGTGTTCTGTGTATTAGGATGATTATTTTTTTCCTTTCCTGTATATCAATAACCAATATGCTATGCATTTTGTGGGTGGTGCATATAGAGTTAGATATATTTTGGTGTATATTTCTGTAACATCCCGCTCTTGCACACTGAACAAACTTATTTTTTTAGAACACTTGCTCGCAAGTGATCTCGATTTTTATGATACTAAACCATTTGTATTTGATTAGGATGCGTCATGGGTAGAAAACATGTTGTTTTACTACATTGACATAGACAGGTGCTATTGACTCGGTTTTTCAGAGTGTGCAACGTTTTGGACCTCGAGGATGCAGAGACATCGATGGAACCCTTTGGACTTCAGATTGAGTCAAGGAGTGTGTTATTTGGGTTTGATTGATTTATTGTGATATTAGTACATTTGAGATGATGATATGATGTGGACATGTTCTGACATGATTTGTTGATGATGCAGGCTGATGATAGCTTGCCGACTAGACTCACATATGGAGTAAAGGGGTCACACACGACTACCAGAGAGGTTGAGGGAGAGGTGTGGACAACAGCGTTGCCACAGCCTACTAGCACTCCCACCATGGCTCGAACTGTAAGTTAATGATTACCTAGTTCGAGAGGACCCATGATGTTGTGAGGGAAGACTATGACAATCACTCACGATGATTCTAAGGGGCGTGAAATAAGGTGGGGGCCTTATTCCTTAGAATCCCTTAGTCTCCCACAAGTTCACCTAGCGGAGTGTTGATTCTAGGAGTTATTGATGTCTACCAATCAGTTAAGAGGTGAGTGGCACCCTTGGAGCACGTGGTGCATCCTGAAGGGCACGTCGCGCAAAAGAGACAAAAGAGGTGAGTGGCACCCTTGGAGCACGTGGTGCGTCCTGAAGGGCACATCACGCGAAAGAAACACAAGAGGTGAGTGGCACCCTTGGAGCACGTAGTGCATCCTGAAGGTCACGTCGTGTTGATGATGATAAAGGAACAAACCTAGATGGCCCTAAGACAAATATCTCATTACGAAATTTTAAAAACAACTTCCCTAATTAAAATGTCGCCCAGTTTAGAATCTAAGTCCTAAGTCTAAAACTTTGTTAGGGGTAAAAAATTTTCTACGCTTAAGAAAATATCTCTGTAAAAATAAAATGATAAAGTTTAAAATAAAAACTACTTAAGTAATAATTGTGGACTTCTTAATTTTTGGGTAAAATCAAGAAAGTAAGAACTTAAATAAAATCTATGGATATCAAAGGTAAAGAAGAAATTAGTTATTTAACTTGTGAAAGTGTAAAAATATATTAAATTAATAATAAAAGGAAAAGAGGGTAAATTGTGCAACTACCATTTTGGCTATAATAAAAAAGGGAAAGAAGGGAATATAAAATTTAGGAAACTATGGAATGGAGGTAACATAATAAGGGAAAGAGGGGAACTTATGGTAAAAAGCGAGGTCAACTTAGTAAAGAATCTGCAATTAAGAACCTTCTAAATTGAACTAAATTAACAACTTCTTTTTAGGGAAAGTATTTAAAACCTGTAACGGAATCTAGGGACACCTAGGAGTAAATTTAGGAGTAACTCTAGGTGGGTGAGGGAAATGAGACAATTATTAATTTAAAGAAAATAATTATTGGAGGAAAGTGGGAGATGGACGACACTTGTACGAAGGAGAATTATTAGAAGATTTTTATTAAAAAATAAATTAAATGCGATTTAGGGAAAGTTTGGAAGTTCTAAAACTCTATAAAAGAGAGGAGGGAGAAGGAAGAAGGGGATCGACTGTTAGCATAATGTTATGCTATCGGATTAGTGACTTTACTGATTTACCTGTGGGGTGTTGGGATTTCCCAGCTCGGATAGGAGTGGTAGCTCGGCCTTGTGAGGTGAGCTGGGAGCTATACGTACCATTTGGATAGTGTGTGGCCCCTTTGCGGCTTGGGGGGCCGAGGGGGAAGCAGATTACCCCTAGCATTGGCTGGGAGGTACTGGTGTAGTCTCGACGGTCGACGAGTAGGATTTGCACAGAGCGCGCGTACGACACTCGAAGAAGGCGAACAAGAAACAATATGCTTCTTGTTTGAATGCTAGAATGTTATAGGTTTGATGATTTAGATCGGCGTGTGTGTTGGGTAGAAAATATTTAACTTTAATATGTGTTTAGTTCTGGATGGATTGACTGTTTTTACTACTCCAACATTGGTAACTATATGAAAATGTAATAGAGGTAAAAATGATTCCTTTGCTTGTTTTATTTTAATTCTACACTTAAATGACAGTTTCCGTCTCTTGACTGTAAAGTCTCTGCCTTATCCACTATGGAAGACCACGCGTGATTATGGTGTGCCTGCGTTAGACTGTGTGGCTGCGTTGTAATCCTTTGTAGGACAACGATTCAACTTCCCTTATGATGTTAAGATTGCATCTTCCACCAACCACCTTCATTCTTTAAAATGCAAGCACATCCATCTCTACAACAAATCTTGGGATTAAACTCAACCTTAGACTTGTGACTATGATTTTATTGACCTGTTGAAGGCCCTTCTCTGTGTACTACCTTATTGCATGACTTGGGTTGCTGGTTGTTGGCTCTGTATGCTTATAAAAATAAATTGAGGGCATACTCTTTACTCTAACTAAGGCTCAACAATCATTAAAGATTGGGTCATTACAGTTCTAAAAAATTCACCCACTGTGTGCACCATTAAAACCATTTAAAATTTATGACCTCAAACAACCTCTTACTGGCTTGTTCATTATGTCGACTGTGGTGAATGGGTGACCACCTTTATTGCATGTGACTTGCCTTTAAGACCTCGACTGGAACTGTAATTGTGTGTTGCGAACAATTGTTTGCTATGAAATGCTCCAACCTTGACGTAATGGAACCAAGGTCAGCCAATGCACTAGTTAGTTTTAAATTTATGTTTCCTAGGGAGAACATGGACAAACGTTGAAGAATCATTGCGCATGCTCCGACATTTCATCCTCTAACAGCCTTGCTTAATTCAGATCAAAAGTTGAATGATGAGAATGTATTCAATAATCTTTCCATGCACCCATCGCTCTGTTGGACTGTAAATGCTTTTTAGGTTGAGATTTTGGTTGAACCTTCGAAGATGTGTAGTGTTTGGTAAACCATGCGCGGGAAGGGGGGGCCAGAGGCATTACCCGAAATGAGCGGAATTCATTTGATTTTTAGACCTTTATAATTCTTCCCCTTTTTATTATTATTATTTTTAGAATAGATATAATTCATTTTTATTTTCAAAACAGTTAGATTTTGTTTGATTCTCATATTTAGACATTAGACAGTTAGAATTAGTGTACCCCTTACAACGAATTGTAGTGTGTCGATTTAAGGCATGAACCAATCCTTAAAATCGTACCATTGGCCTCTGAAAACTGTGTAAAGGCGCATCCCTGTAAAAACTGTTACACACCCTCCCTCTGCGAACTGCTGATTGGATGTTCCGTGCCTTCAGGATGAATTATGTCGATTTGTCTCTCAGTTTTCGTCAGTTTCCATTTTAGAAATTGTCGTTTGATTTGGTCTCTGACAGTTGCCATTGATGGCTGCCACTATGAGGCGTAATTTCTGACCCACGCATATCAGTTGCCCTTTGCTCTGGCATGCACTCACCGCTGCATGCTTTTATTGATAATTGATAATCTAATTTGTGATAGTAAGGTGTATATGTAAGGTTACGACACTTTTATTCTTGTAACACCTAAAGATAATGTCATTGAATTTATTACTTATAGAATAGGTAACTCTAATATATTGTTATTTTAATAGGTAAGAGTAATGCTACTATAATGCAATTTTTCTGTTATTTATTTGCAAGGTTATTATATTATTTAAATGTTGATTGCTCTATGGTAAGTTATTACAATTTATTGTATTGGTAACATACAAGAAGTACTGTGATTGTTATTCTATTTTTCCAGGATATTATATTATAAAGTGAAAGGTTGATTTGTTTTATGGTAAGTTATTATAATTTATTGTATTGGTAACATACCAAAAGTACTATGATTGTTATTTTATTTGCAAGTTATTTTAATATAAAATGTGAGGTTTTTATTGTTTCATGGTAAGGGTATTGTAATTTTATTGAATTGATAACACACAAGATGTAAGGTGATTATTATTTTACTTGTAAAGTTTTGTAAAGTTATGGTACAAAAAGTAATGTTGTTATTACTTTATGGTAATGTGCTAAAATTGTTGAATTGTCAACATATAAAATGTAAGGTCTTGAACTAAGTACATTCAGTTATTATGATTTAGTAAATTGGGGAATTGCAATTAATTGGATTTACATTATGTTTAAGGTACTCATCGATTAATGGAAATTAAATGGAGTAATTGGTCTATAATTAATCTCATTTGAGTCATAGATAATGCCTTGTTTTAATATGCTTGGGTCGTTGTCTAAGTCCTTCTGTCTCGTGCCTTACGTAGAGGACGCAGTTGTTCATTTAGTTATTGTTGTACTTGGTCGTAATCATTTAATTGCTTGGTCTTCTAGTGTCGGGCGGGATGTAAACACCTCCATGTTCCTCAGAACAATCACCATCCCTGAGAACTTAAATGGTTAAAATCAATGGGAACCTGGGCTTGATCGTTGCTTATGTGTCTTGGAGGTCCTAACCATTGCAGGGTAGGACGGGCGAGTAGTCAATCTTATTATTTTGTCGGTTGATTGTGGTTCATTGCTGGTAGATGTTAATATGCGTCTTAGATCTTTGTGTTGATATCGGAGTTGTATGCGTCATGATTCGTCATCATGTGGCAGCGCAGAGTATAATGTCTTATTACCCTTGTACACACTCACACACACAAAAAAAAAAAATTGCACTTGTTATAAGAGGTTTGTCGTTGTGACGAGGAGGATCGTTACAATTTCAAGGTGATTTTGGTTATTTCTCTCCATTTTCGAATAACTCTTTTGGGATTTTCAAAATCGAGATAAGGGGTATTTTTTTTTAATGGGTAAAAATTGTTTTTAAATTTGGTAAGAATTATATTGGAAGTTAGAGTTTCATCTGAATCTTACAAATTTTGTTCATAAAAATTTTCTCTTAGGAATTTTGGTTGACTTTAAGACGATCTAGGTTGTTGTATTTGAAAAAAAAATAACGGAAAAGGTGAAACTTCGACTTATTGGAAAAAATACCCTTGCTAAAAATAGGCCAATTTCAATTCCCCATATAAAATGTTGGTTTTCAATGAGGATGCTTCCAAATTCTCCTTCCAATTATACATGATCTTTCACATCGCACCCACATCACTTAAGATATCTCTTTGGCTTGCACGAATTAAAACTTTGTCTTCTATACTTATAATGAAAATGGTATGATACAAACAAATGGTGATGGTATGGGATATCAATATGCACCCCTCAACATAGAATTTAATGTTATATATGCTTGAATATATATTGTCTGCTCTAAAGGTGCTTTAGATCAAATGGTATATATCTCAACATATACAACATTAAATTCTCTGTTGCGAGATGTGTATTCTTTGTCGACAATATGGTTGTATGAACTAAGTGGTACTGTAGTTTAGCATGTTCTATGTAGGGAAACGTTGGATCACTATAAGAGGACTCAAAATAAATTATAGAGATTTGAAATAAAGGAAAAAATTGATTAACTCATAAAATCTTTAGAATAAAATGTATACAAGAAAAATATATTAGTAATGATTAGCATGGGTTAAACAAGAGCTATGGACATGTCTTCATGAACTACAAATGTAGTTATTGTTACTATTTGAAAACAATAGCATGCTTTGTTCTAAAATACTAGAAACCATAAAAAAAATTGTTCTAATTTAATAGAAACCTGTATCTGTATAACTATGTATATAATGCTAAATCAACTACATCCATTTTAAAAACAAATAAAGAAGTAAGTTTATATTATTAGATATTTAAAGATATAAAGTTGAGATAAATTTGTATTTGTTAAATTTATTATAATTTTATTTAAAAAAATTAATATATATTTATTATTATGATTAATTAATTTTTATTTTTTATTTTGGTTTTCCTTTTAATTTTAATTTTAATTTTCCTCTTAATTTAAGAAAAAATATATCTACCACAATCAATTATAATTTTAAAGGTATCTAATTACTGTAAATGAAATCAATAAAAAACCAAAAAGAAGGATGATTGTAACACTCATAAAACAAAACAAAAATAATATTGTATTCGGTATTAAACATGGTATGAATGTATAAACATTAAAAACAAAAAAGAAGGATGACTGTAACACTCATAAAACAAAACAAAAATAATACGGTATTCGATACTAAACATGGTATGAATATATAAACATTAAAAGGACGGATTATTTTTTTCAAGAAAGTGTTAAAATGGTACGGGGTATGTTAAAAGAAAAACACCTACCTAGTTGCAATGAAGCCTCAAAATCAATGTCTTCAAAGTCATTAAGAAATTAAAATTATCTTGTCAACATTGTCAATTGAATAAACTTAAAAAGCATAAAACCAAAACGAGGATGAGTTTATCCCTCAATCACCTATTCTACTAAGAAAGGTCTTCATATATACATTTTTTATTGCTAAAATACCATGAGGTTAGAGGATAATATATTTTGAATTCTGT
>ML779307.1:37902-56680 GCA_009831015.1 Picea engelmannii | reverse complement strand
GGCCTTGGATATATTAGAGTGGGACAATACCCTATCCTTGGTCTCATCAAGCTCGACAAACCTCACAAACATTCTTATATTGGAAGCCTCTTCAACTTCATTATGAAATTAAGTGGATTTATATAAAAAATTGCCAACCAAAATTGCCAACTAACTTTTATGTTCATTTAGGTTTTTAATTAAATGAGGCTCTCCCATGCCTTGAATATATCACAGTGCGACAATACCCTATCCTTCATCCCATCAAGCTCGACAAACTTCACCAAAATTCTTATGTTGAAGGCCTCTTCAACTTCATTGTGAAATTGAGTGGATTTGAATAGGAATACATTTGGAGAGTATCAAGAGAAAACTACTGGGATGGTGGTTGTTTGAACGGAGGAGAAAAGTGAAATTGAGGGGATTTGTGAAATTGAGTGGATTTGTATAGGAATACATTTGGAGAGTATCAAGAGAAAACTATTGGGATGGTGGTTGTTTGAACGGAGGAGAAAAGTGAAATTGAGGGGATTTGTAAAGGTGCCGTGCCTTAAAAACACTTCAACGTAATTATACACTATGTAAATTTTTATTTGGATTATGTATAATTTATTTTCGTTATGTATAGTTTTTATATGAAAGTATAAATATATAATTTTATGATAAAGTATAATATATAATTAAATAGCATAGACATTACCATAAAGGTTTGTACACGTATTCTTCTTTATTGAACTTTGAAACCTTTTAATAGGTTATCACTATGTAATTTTTTCTTTCGGTCATGTATATTTTATAATATAAAGTATACTATATGGTGAGCTTACATGGTCATGACTTGACTAAAATTCATTGTAATGCTTAGAGTCTTTGGAGTTTTAGAGTTTTTTTATTGATTTATTGTGTTCCGTGTATTAGGATGATTATTTTTTTCCTTTTTCGTATATCAATAACTAATATGCTATGCATCTTGTGGGTGGTGTATATAGAGTTAGATATATTTTGGGGTATATTTTTGTAACATTCCGCTCTAGCGCACTGAGCGAACTTATTCTTTGAGGACACTTGCCCGCAAGTGATCTGGATATTTATGATATTAAACCATTTGTGTCTGATTATGATGCATCATGGGTAGAAAACATGTTGTTTTACTACATTGACATAGACAGGTGATATTGACTCAGTTTTTCTGAGTGTGCAAGGTTTTGGACCTTGAGGATGTAGAGGCATCGATGGAACCCTTTGGACTCCGGATTGAGTCAGGGAGTGTGCTATTTCGGTTTGATTGATTTACTATGATATTAGTACATTTGAGATGATGATATGATGTGGACATGTTCTGACATGATTTGTTGATGATGCAGGCTGACGATAGCTTGCTGACCAGACTCACATATGGAGTAAAGGGGTCACACACGACTACCAGAGAGGTTGAGGGAGAGGTGTGGACAACAACCCTGCCACAACCTACTAGCACTCCCACTATGGCTCGAACTGTAAGTTAATGATTACCTAGTTCGAGAGGACCCACGATGCTGTGAGGGCATACTACAATAATCAATCACGATGATTCTGAGGGGCGTGAAATAATGTGGGGGCCTTATTCCTTAGAATCCGTAAATCTCCCACAAGTTCACCTCGCAGAGTATTGACTCTAGGAGTTATTGATGTCTACCAATCAATTAAGAGGCGAGTGGAACCCTTGGAGCACGTGGTGCATCCTAAAGGGCACGTCGCGCAAAAGAGACAAAAGAGGTGAGTGGCACCCTTGGAGCAAGTGGTGCATCCTGAAGGGCACATCACATGAAAGAAGCACAAGAGGTGAGTGGCACCCTTGGAGCACGTAGTGTGTCCTGAAGGGCACGTCGCGTTGATGATGATAAAGGAACAAACCTAGATGGCCCTAAGACAAATATCTCATTACGAAATTTTAAAAACAACTTCCCTAATTAAAATGCCGCCCAGTTCAGAATCTAAGTCCTAAGTCTAAAACTTTGTTAGGGGTAAAATTTTGTCTACCCTTAAGAAAATATCTCTGTAAAAATAAAATGATAAAGTTTAAAATAAAAACTACTTAAGTAATAATTGTGGACTTCTTAATTTTTGGGTAAAATGAAGAAAGTAATAACTTAAATAAAATCTGTGGATATCAAAGGTAAAGAAGAAATTAGTTATTTAACTTGTGAAAGTGTAAAAAGATATTAAATTAATAATAAAAGGAAAAGAGGGTAAATTGTGCAACTACCATTTTGGCTATAATAAAAAGGAGAAAGAAGGAAATATAAAATTTAGGAAACTATGGAATGGAGGTAACATAATAAGGTAAAGAGGAGAACTTATTGTAAAAAGCGAGGTCAACTTAGTAAAGAATCTGCAATTAATAACCTTCTAAATTGAACTAAATTAACAACTTCTTTTTAGGGAAAGTATTTAAAACCTGTAAGGGAATCTAGGGACACCTAGGAGTAAATTTAGGAGTAACTCTAGGTGGGTGAGGGAAATGAGACAATTATTAATTTAAAGAAAATAATTATTGGAGGAAAGTGAGGGATGGACGACACTTGTACGAAGGAGAATTATTGGAATATTTTTATTAAAACTTAAATTAAATGAGATTTAGGAAAAAGTTTGGAAGTTCTAAAACTCTATAAAAGAGAGGAAGGAGAAGGAAGAAAGGGATCGATTGTTAGCATAACGTTACGCTGTCGGATTAGTGACTTTACTGATTTACCAGTGGGGAGTTGGGATTTCCCAGATCGGATAGGAGTGGTAGCTTGGCCTTGTGAGGCGAGCTGAGAGCTAGACATACCATTTGGATAGTGTGTGGTCCCTTTGTGGCTCGGGGGGCCGAGGGGGAAGAAAAGTACCCCTAGCATTGGCTGGGAGGCACCCGTGTAGTCTTGACGGTCGACGAGTAGGATTTGCACAGAGCGCACAGACGACACTCGGAGAAGGCGAATAGGGAATAATATGCTTCTTGTTTGAATGCTAGAATGTTATAGGTTTGATGATTTAGATCAGCGTGTGTATTGGGTAGAAAATCTTTAACTTTAATATGTGTTTAGTTCTGGATGGATTGACTATTTTTACTACTCCAACATTGGTAACTATATGAAAATGTAATAGAGGTAAAAAGGCTTCCTCTGCTTGTTTTATTTTATTTTTGCACTTAAATGACAGTTTCTGCATCTTGATTGTAAAGTCTTTGCCTTATCCACTACGGAAGACCACGCATGATTATGGTGTGCCTGTGTTATACTGTGTGGCTGCATTGTAAGCCTTTGTAGGACAACGATTCAACTTCCCTTGTGATGTTAAGATTGCATCTTCCACAAATCACCTTCATTCTTTAAAATGCGAGCACATCCATCTCTACAACAAATCTTGGGATTAAACTCAGCCTTATACTTGTGACTGCGATTTTAGTGACCTGTTGAAGGCCCTTCTCTATGTACTACCTTATTGCATGCTTTGGGTTGCTGGTTGTTGGCCCTGCATGTTTATAAAAAGAAATTGAGGGCGTACTCTTTACTGTAACTAAGGCTCAACGATCATTAAAGATTGGGTCATTACAGTTCTAAAAAATGCGCCCACTGTGTGCATAGTTAAAACCATTTAAAATTTATGACCTCACACAACCTCTTACTGGCTTGTTTGTTATGCCGACTGTGGTGAATGGCCGACCACCTTTATTGCGTGTGACTTGCCTTTAAGACCTCGACTGGAATTGTAATTGTGTGATGGGAACAGTTGTTTGCTATGAAATGCTCCAACCTTGACGTAGTGGAACCAAGGTCAGCCAACACACCAGTTAGTTTTAAATTTATGTTTCCCAGGGAGAACAGGGACAAACGTTGAAGAATCATTGCCCATGCTTCGAAATTTCATCCTCTAACCTTATTGGTTAAGTCAGATCAAATGTTGAAGGATGAGAATAGATTCAGTAATCTTTCCATGCACCCATCGCTCTGTTGGACTGTAAACGCTTTTTAGGTTTAGATTTTGGTTGAACCCTGGAAGACGTGTAGTGTTTGGTCAACCATGCCCAGGAAGGGGGGGGCCAGAGGCATTGCCTAGAACAAGGGGGATTCATTTGATTTTTAGACCTTTAGAATTCGTCCCCTTATTATTATTATTTTTAGAATAGATAGAATTCATTTTTATTTTCAAAACCGTTAGATTTCATTTGATTATCATATTTAGACATTAGACAGATAGAATTAGCATACCCCTTACAGCGAATCGTAGTGTGTGGATTTAAGGCATGAACCAATCCTTAAAATCATACTCTTGGCCTTTGAAAACTATGTAAGGGCGCATCCCTGTAAAAATTGTTACAAACCCTCCCTCTGTGAACTACCGATTGGATGTTTCGTGCCTTCAGGATGAATTCTGCCGATTTGACTCTCAGTTTTCGTCAGTTGCCATTTTAGAAATTGCCATTTGATTTGGTCTCTGACAACTGCCATTGATGGCTGCCACTGTGAGGCATAATTTCTTACCCACGCATATCAGTTTCCCTTTGTTCTAGCATGCACTCACCGTTGCATGCTTTTATTGATAATTGATAATCTAATTTGTGATAGTAAGGTTTATATGTAAGGTTACAACAATTTTATTCTTGTAACACCTAAAGATAATGTCATTGAATTTATTACTTATAGAATAGGTAACTCTAATATATTGTTATTTTAATAGGTAAGAGTAATGCTACTGTAATGCAATTTTACTGTTATTTATTTGCAAGGCTATTATGTTATTGAAATGTTGATTGCTCTAGGGTAAGTTATTACAATTTATTGTATTGGTAACATACAAGAAGTACTGTGATTGTTATTCTATTTTGCCAGGTTATTATATTATAAAGTGAAAGGTTGATTTGTTTTATGGTAAGTTATTATAATTTATTGTATTGGTAACATACCAAAAGTACTATGATTGTTATTTTATTTGCAATTTATTTTAATATAAAATGTGAGGTTGTTATTGTTTCATGGTAAGGGTATTGTAATTTTATTGAATTGATAACACACAAGATGTAAGGTGATTATTATTTTACTTGCAAAGTTATGGTACAAAAAGTAATGTTGTTAGTACTATATGGTAGTGTGCTGAAATTGTTGAATTGTCAACATATAAAATGTAAGGTCTGAACTAAGTACATTCAGTTATTATGATTTAGTAATTGGAGAATTGCAATTAATTGGATTTACATTATGTTTAAGGTACTCATCAATTAATGGAAATTAAATGGAGTAATTGGTTAGTAATTAATCCCAGTTGATTCATAGATAATGCATTGTTTTAATATGGGTGGGTTGCTGTCTAAGTCCTTCTGTCTCGCGCCTTCCATAGACGATGCGGTTGTTCATTTGGTTGTTTTTGTACTTGGTCGTAATCATTTAATTGCTTGGTCTGCTTGTGTCGGGCGGGATGTAGACACCTCCACATTCCTCAAAACAGTCGCCAACCCTGAGACCTTAAATGGTTAAAATCGATGGGAACCTGGGCTTGAGCGTTGCTTATGTGTCTTGGAGGTCCTAATAATTGCAGGGTAGGATGGGCGGGTAGTCAATCTTAGTATTTTGTTGGTTGATTGTTGTTCATTGCTGGCAGATGTTAATATGCGTCTTAGATCTTTATGTTGATATCGCAGTTATATGCGTCATGATTCCTCATCATGTGGTGGTGCAAAGTATAATGCCTTGTTACCCTTGTACACACGCACACACAATTTTTTTTTTTTTGCACTTGTTATAAGATGTTTGTCGTTGTGACGAGGAGGATAAATACATATGGTTTCAAAGTGGGTTCAACCCATGTCTTGGGATCACTACGGCTTTCGTTGACATGATTGGATTATACTGTTTCTAATCAAGTTGATTATGTGCATGCAGATAATCGTGGTTAGAGGACGCCATGAAGGCAAACAACAGGGTGTTAGGGGAGGAGGCATGACGCCTCCAGTAAAATCCACACCTGAGGGGTCTAACCCCCAGGGAAACGAGTAGGTTCTCGGACAGGAGAAGATAACAGTCGACGATGTTGTCGAGATGATGAGATCCTTCCAGCACATGTCTAAGGCACTGATCAACCGCTTGGACAGAGATGAGGCAAGGGCGTCGACACCCGCTAATGTTCCATCGTGCACACCAACCGTTACTAGTAGCATTCACCGTGAACTCGAGAAGGTCAAATTTCTCGAGTTTTTTGGTGCCCCGGACGACATAGCCATCGAGGCATGGTTGGAGAACATGGCTATGTTCTTCGCACTTCGCGATTATACCTCCAACATGGAGGTCTGCATGGTGGTCTTTCAACTAAAGGGGAGTGCTCTTCTATAGTGGAAGATTCTCCTCCCACAGCTGAACATGGTCGTCGAAGACGTGTCATGGGAACTGTTCGAGGAACGGTTCCAAGAGAGGTACCTTTCAGATGAATTCATTGAGCATCAGCTCAATGAGTTCAACACCTTACAACAGAGAGGTCGTACGGTGCCCGAGTATGAGGAATGTTTTATGGAGATGCTCTGATATGCTCCGCACCTTAACACTAAGAAACTTAAGGTAAACATGTTTGTATTCGGCCTTAACAGTAGCCTTCTTGCAAAGGTTAGGATTTTGATGCCTCAAACCTTGCACGATGCCATCTAGAAGGCCCTCATAGCTGAGGAGGAGCTTATTAATGGAGGTCAGACCAAGACTCCAGCGAGACTAGCAGGGCAGGTCAGATATGGAACACAGCAGCACCAGACACCAACGAAACATACGCTGGGATATCATGGCTTCCAGAGGGGATCCACTTTCACTACACCCCAATGACCGTCGCCTCAGCAACGGACCTCTTATCGGGGATCACAACATCAATAGTAGCGTCGCCCGCAACAACAACAGTTTAGGCCTGTTCAGCAAAACAGACCAGGGTACCAGGCGGGTGGGCCGTCATCTTCTACTTCGGGTACCAGGCCGGTGGGCCGTCATCTTCTACTTCAGGTACAAGAACTACTAGGCCGAAGAAGGGGTGTTGGACGTGTGGGGAGCCACACTACCAGCATGACTGTCCTATGGAGAGGACTCGAGCGTCTGGATCAACAGAACCCGCTACCATGGGAGATATGGGCAAGGCCCATCGGATTCATGCAACGGTGAATAACCGCTAGGAAGAGCACCAATCGACTATGCTCGAGATGATAGGTACTGTTGCTAACCAAACCCTTAGTATTTTGATATATCTTGGTGCTACCGAGAGTTTCATTTCTGGTGCAGCGCTAAAAAGGATTAAGGTAAAGTCAGTCGAACATGATGAGTTTAGCTTTGTAGACATGGCTTTGGGAGCCAAGCAGAAGGTTGGAGGAAAGGTTATGGGCTGTTCCCTTAACCTGGGAGAGTTTGTCACGAGGACCAACCTGTACGTCATGATCTTAGGATCTTATGATGTCGTGATTAGTATGGATTGGTTGGAATCACATGAGGTGACACTCAACTGTAATGCAAAACGATTGAGCTTGATCGATGATGAGGGACAAAGATGTGTGATTGTAGGACAGAACCGGGGAGTTTCCCTGAGGTTCATCTCTTCCTTACAGTTACGGAAGAGTATGTGCAAGGGTTGCAAGCTTTATGCGATCCTTGCGTTAAACAAGAAGGGAGTAGCGAAAGGTTTAGAACACCTTCCGGTGGTGAGAGAGTTTGCGGACATGTTTCCAAAGGAGTTACTTTGGATGCCACCGGAGAGGGAATTAGAGTTTACCATAGACCTAAAACCAGGGACTGAACCGATAGCAAGAACACTTTATCAGATGTCAACCCCGGAGTTACAAGAGTTGAAAATGCAACTGAAAGAGTTTCTAGACCTAGGACTAATACATCCTAGTGTGTCACCGTGGGGTGCACGGGTTATTTTCATATGAAAGAAGGATGGATCGTGGAGGCTTTGCATTGACTACTGTCAACTGAACAAGGCTACGATCAAGAACTAGTATCCCTTGTCGAGAATTGATGATCTGCTCAATCAAATGAAGGGTGCGATGGTGTTCTCCAAGATTGATTTGCGATCAGGTTATCACCAGTTACGGATCAAGGAAGATGACATCCCTAAGACCGCTTTTAAGATGAGGTTTGGACATTACGATTTTACTGTTTTACCATTTGGACTGACAAATGCCCCAGGGGTATTTATGAGTTTGATGAATGGGGTGTTCTGCGAGTACTTGGACAAGTTCGTCCAAGTGTTCATTGACGATATTTTGATTTACTCTCGTACGACGAAGGAGAATGATGAGCACTTGCACTTGGTACTACGTGTCTACAAGAGCACAAATTGTATGGGAAATTGTCCAAATGCTCTTTTTATCAATCAAAGATTCACTACTTAGGGCATGTCATCTCCGATGAAGGCATCACCGTGGATCCAGCCAAGGTCGAGGCTATTATGGAATGCCCTGTGCCGACAAATGTCACAGAAGTGCATAGCTTTATGGGTTTAGCAGGATACTATCGACGGTTTGTCGAGGGATTTTTAAAGATAGCAAATCTGATCACGGAATTGCAGAAGAAAAACAAGAAGTTTGTTTGGACTGAGAAATGCGCGGAAGCATTTCAGAGGCTTAAAGAGTTGTTGACAACAACGCCGATACTAAAGGTCCCTGACATGGATGTAGACTTCTTGGTATGCACTCACGCCTCCAAGGAAGGTTTAGGCAGAGTCTTGATGCAAGAAAGATGAGTGATTGCTTACATTTCGAGGAAACTGAGAAGGCATGAGGAGAACTATGCGATGCATGATTTGGAATTATTAGCCATCGTATATGCCTTGAAGGTTTGGAGACACTACCTTCTTGGATGAAAATTTGAACTAAAGACTGATCATTGTAGACTATACCACATTTTTACACAAAGTGACCTGAACGCACGGCAATGGCATTGGTCGAAATTTCTTAGCGAGTACGACTTTGAGATTTCTTACATAAAGGGAACAGTGAACCAAGTGGTGGATGCTTTGAGTCGAAGACCACACATCTTCTCGGTGTTGCCTCTTCAGAAAAATTTATGTGAGAAGATTCTCACTTTACAACCTGACGATGACTAGTACAAAGAGGTCGAGGGTTTTATCGAACATAACACAATGATGGTACCACAATATGAGGGATTTTCATTTGATAGCGATGGGTTATTGAGGTTTAAAAGTCAAATTTACATACCGCCAAATGACGAGTTGAGGATGTTGATCCTAAGTGGGGCTCATAGAGCAGTTTACATCACTCACCCGAGGGTCACAAAGAAGAGGGCATACCTTAAACCCTTATTCTTCTGGAAGGGAATGAAGTCCGACATAGTCAACTATGTGGCCAAATGTCTAGAGTGTCAGCAGGTAAAGGATGAACATAGACACCCAGCAGGATTACTTCAACCACATGCAATCCCGGAATAGAAATGGGAGGTTATTTCGATGGATTTTATTGTTGGATTGCCATTGACGACAAGGAGACATGACTCGATTTTTGTAGTGGTAGACACTCTGATGAAGAGTGCTCACTTTATTCCTATGTGTATGACGTATCAGGAACCTAACATAGCTAGAGTTTTCATCAGTGAGATTGTGAGGCTGCATTGCGTGCCTAAGAAGATTATATCCGATCGACGATCAGTGTTTTTTGGATGATTTTGGATGAGTTTCGAAGAAGCCTTGGGAACCCAACTTAAATTTAGTACTGTGTATCATCCGAAGACTGACAGGCAGACCAAACGAATGACCCATACCTTGGAGGACATGTTGTGCATGTACGTGATGGACCAACAAAAGCGTTGGGAGGAATTCTTGCTACTAGTAGAGTTCGCTTACAACAACAGTTACTAGAGCACCATTAAAATGGTGCCTTTCAAGTTTCTCTACGGGCGACAGTGTTGAACGCCCTTAAGTTGGGATTGGCTTGAGGATATGGTCCTGGTGGGACCAAAAGCGATACAAGAAATGGAAGAGAAAATGCAAACAATAAGACAAAGGATTAAAGAAGCGCAGGATTGACATAAGAGTTATGCCGATGCGCATCGAGTCGACCATAGCTACGAGGACAACGATCGAGTCTTCCTGCGGGTTAAACTGCATAAGAGTTCGATTAAGTTTGGAAAGGGAGTTAAACTCTCTCCTAGGTTCGTGGGACCTTTCGAGATTGTGGAGAGAAAGGGGCTCATGGCCTATCGACTAGCCTTGCCTACTTCTTTGAGGCGTATGCACGATGTTTTTCAAGTATCTTCTTTGAGACATTATATTAGTGATCCTACACATGTGATTGACATGAGTTCCTTGCAGGTATCGGACGAGGGAGTTCTCACGGCTGAGCCGGTCCACATCTTAGATCATCGCGTTCGACAATTACGATGTCAAACGGTAGATCAGGTTAAGGTCCAGTGGGACAATTATAGTCTGCACTCGGCGACCTGGGAGGACGCAATGATATGCGCCAGCAGTTTCCATTTGTGTTTGATAGATAGACATATGATCCTATGATACACTTATTTCGGCATTTATACTGTGAAACTTCGAGACGAATTTTAGACCAAAAGGGGGTGTATGTAACATCCCGCTCTGGCGCATTGAACAAATTTATTCTTTGAGGACACTTGCACGCAAGTGATCCAGTTTTTTATGATATTAAACCATTTGTCTTTGATTATGATGCGTCATGGGTATATGACATGTTGTTTTACTACATTGACATAGACAGGTTCTATTGACTCTGTTTTTCTAAGTGTGCAGGGTTTCGGACCTTGAGGATGCAGAGGCATTGATGGAACCCCTTGGACTTCAGATTGAGTCAGGGAGTGTGCTATTTGGGTTTGATTGATTTACTGTGATATTAGTACATTTGAGATGATGATATGATGTGGACATGTTCTGACATGATTTTTTTATGATGCAGGATGAAGATAGCTTGCTGACCAGACTGACATATGGAGTAAATGGGTCACACATGACTGCCAGAGAGGTTGAGGGAGAGGTGTGGACAACAACCCTGCCACAGCCTACTAGGACTCCTATCGTGGCTCGAACTGTAGGGTAACGATTACCTAGTTCGAGAGGACCCACAATGCCATGAGGGAAGATTGTGACAGTCGCTCACGATGATTCTAAGGGGCGGTCAATAAGGCCGGGCCCTTATTCCTTAGAATCCCTTAGTATCCCACAAATTCACCTAGCAGAGTGTTGACTCCAAGGGTTATTGATGTCTACCAATCAGTCAATAGGGGAGTGGCACCCTTGGAGCACGTGGTGCATCCTGAAGGGCACGTCACGCAAAAGAGAAAAAAGAGGCGAGTGGCACCCTTGAAGCACGTGGTGTGTCCTGAAGGGCGCATCACGCAAAAGAAACACAAGAGGCGAGTGGAACCCTTGGAGCACGTAGTGCGTCCTGAAGGGCATGTAGCGTTGATGATGATAAAGGAACAAACCTAGATGGCCCTAAGACAAATATCTCATTACAAAATTTTAAAAACAACTTCACTAATTAAAATGTCACCCAGTTCAGAATCTAAGTTCTAAGTCTAAAACTTTGTTCGGGGTAAAATTTTGTCTACCCTTAAGAAAATATCTCTGTAAAAATAAAATGATAAAGTTTAAAATAAAAACCACTTAAGTAATAATTGTGGACTTCTTAATTTTTGGGTAAAATGAAAAAGGTAAGAACTTAAATACAATCTGTGGATATCAAAGGTAAAGAAGAAATTAATTATTTAACTTGTGAAAGTGTAAAAATATAGTAAATTAATAATAAAAGGAAAAGAGGGTAAATTGCGCAACTGCCATTTTGGCTATAATAAAAAGGGGAAAGAAGGAAATATAAAATTTAGGAAACTAGGGAATGGAGGTAACATAATAAGGGAAAGAGGGGAACTTATGGTAAAAAGTGAGGTCAACTTAGTAAAGAATCTGCAATTAAGAACCTTCTAAATTGAACTAAATTAGCAACTTCTTTTTAGCGAAAGTATTTAAAACCTGTAAGGGAATCTAGGGACACCTAGGAGTTAATTTAGGAGTAACTCTAGGTGGGTCAGGGAAATGAGACAATTATTAATTTAAAGAAAATAATTATTGGAGGAAAGTGGGGGATGGACGACACTTGTACGAAGGAGAAATATTAGAATATTTTTATTAAAACTTAAATTAAATGAGATTTAGGGAAAGTTTGGAAGTTCTAAAACTCCATAAAAGAGAGGAAGGAGAAGGAAGAAGGGGATCGACTATTAGCATAACGTTATGCTGTCGGATTAGTGACTTGACTGATTTACTTGTGGGGAGTTGGGATTTCCCATCTCAGATAGGAGTGGTAGCTCGGCCTTGCGAGGTGAGCTGGGAGCTAGACATACCATCTGGATAGTGTGTGGCCCCTTTGTAGCTCGGGGGGCTGAGGGGGAAGAATATTACCCTTAGCATTGTCTGGGAGGTACCGGTGTATTCTCGACGGTCAGTGAGAAGGATTTGCATAGAGCGCATGGACGACACTCGGAGCAGGCGAACATGCAATGGTATGCTTCTTGTTTGAATGCTAGAATGTTATAGGTTTGATGATTTAGATCGGTGTGTGTATTGGGTAGAAAATGTTTAACTTTAATCTGTGTTTAGTTCTGGATGGATTGGCTATTTTTACTACTCCAACATTGGTAACTATATGAAAATGTAATACAGGTAAAAAGGCTTCCTCTGCTTGTTTTATTTTATTTCTGCACTTAAATGGCAGTTTCTGCCTCTTGACTATAAAGTCTCTTCCTTATCCACTATGGAAGACCATGCGTGATTATGGTGTGCCTGCATTAGACTGTGTGGATGCGTTGTAAGCCTTTGTAGGACAATGATTTAGCTTCCCTTGTGATGTTAAGATTGCATCTTCCACCAATCACCTTCATTCTTTAAAATGCGAGCACATCCATCTCTACAACAAATCTTGGGATTAAACTCAGCGTTAGACTTGTGACTACGATTTTAGTGACCTGTTGAAGGCCCTTCTCTTTGTACTACCTTATTGCATGCCTTGGGTTGCTGGTTGTTGGCTCTGCGTGTTTATAAAAAGAAATTGAGGGCATACTCTTTACTGTAACTAAGGCTCGGCAATCATTAAAGATTGGGTCATTACAGTTCTAAAAAATGCACCCACTGTGTGCACCGTTAAAACCATTTAAAATTTATGACCTCACACAACCTCTTACTGGCTTGTTCATTATGCCGACTATGGAGAATGGGTGACCACCTTTATTGCATGTGACTTTCCTTTAAGACCTCGACTGGAACTGTAATTGTGTGCTGCGAACAATTGTTTGCTATGAAATGCTCCAACCTTGACGTAATGGAACCAAGGTCATCCAACGCACCTGTTAGTTTTAAATTTATGTTTCCCAGGGAGAACAAGGACAAACATTGAAGAATTTTTGCGCATGCTCCGACATTTAATCCTCTAACTGCATTGCTTAAGTCAGATCAAAAGTTGAAGGATGAGAATAGATTCAATAATCTTTCCATCCACCCATCGCTCTATTGGACTGTAAATGCTTTTTAGGTTTAGATTTTGGTTGAACCCTGGAATATGTGTAGTGTTTTGTCAACCATGCATAGGAAGGGGGAGCCAGAGGCATTACCTGAAATGACGGGAATTCGTTTGATCTTTAGAACTTTATAATTCTTCCCCTATTTATTATTATTTTTAGAACAGATATAATTCATTTTTATTTTCAAAACAGTTAGATTTTGTTTGATTATGATATTTAGACATTAGATAGTTAGAATTAGTGTACCCCTTACAACGAATTGTAGTGTGCGAATTTAAGGCGTGAATCAATCCTTAAAATCGTACCATTGGCCTCTGAAAACTATGTAAGGGCGCATCCCTGTAAAAACTGTTACACACCCTCCCTCTGCGAACTGTTGATTGGATGTTCCATGCCTTCAGGATGAATTATGTCGATTTGACTCTCGGTTTTCGTCAGTTGCCATTTTAGAAATTGTCATTTGATTTGGTCTCTGATAGCTTCCATTGAAGGCTGCCACTATGAGGCATAACTTTAGACCCATGCGTATCAGTTGCCCTTTGTTCTGGCATGCACTCACTGCTGCATTCTTTTATTGATAATTGATAATCTAATTTGTGATAGTAAGGTGTATATGTAAAGTTACGACAGTTTTATTCTTGTAACACCTAAAGATAATTTCATTGAATTTATTACTTATAGAATAGGTAATTGTAATATATTGTTATTTTAATAGGTAAGAGTAATGCTACTATAATGCAATTTTTCTATTATTTATTTGCAAGGTTATTATATTATTGAAATGTTGATTGCTCTATGGTAAGCTATTACAATTTATTGTATTGGTAACATACAAGAAGTACTGTGATTGTTATTCTATTTTTCCAAGTTATTATATTATAAAGTGAAATGTTGATTTGTTTTATGGTAAGTTATTATAATTTATTGTATTGGTAACATACCAGAAGTACTATGATTGTTATTTTATTTGCAAGTTATTTTAATATAAAATGTGAGGTTGTTATTGTTTCATGGTAAGGGTATTGTAATTTTATTAAATTGATAACACACAAGATGTAAGGTGATTACTATTTTACTTGCAAAGTTATGGTACAAAAAGTAATGTTGTTATTACTCTATGGTAATGTGCTAAAATTGTTGAATTGTCAACATATAAAATGTAAGGTCTTGAACTAAGTACATTCAATTATTATGATTTAGTAATTGGGGAATTGCAATTAATTGGATTTACATTATGTTTAAGGTACTCATCGATTAATGGAAATTAAATGGAGTAATTGGTCTGTAATTAATCCCATTTGAGTCATAGATAATTCCTTGTTTTAATATGCTTGGGTCGTTGTCTAAGTCCGTCTGTATCATGCCTTATGTAGAGGACGCGGTTGTTCATTTAGTTATTGTTGTACTTGGTCGTAATCATTTAATTGCTTGGTCTTCTGGTGTCAGGCGGGATGTAGACACCTCCATGTTCCTCAGAACATTCGCCATCCCTGATACCTTAAATGGTTAAAATCGATGGGAACCTGGGCTTGAGCGTTGCTTATCGGAGTTGTATGCGTCATGATTCATCGTCATGTGGCAACGCAGAGTATAATGTCTTGTTACCCTTGTACACACTCACACACACACAAAAAAAAAATTGCACTTGTTATAAGACATTTGTTGTCATGACGAGGAGGATCGTTACAATTTCAAGGTGATTTTGGTTATTGCTCTCCATTTTCTAATAACTCTTTTGGGATTTTGAAAATCTAGATACGGGGTATTGTTTTTTTTAATGGGTAAAAATTGTTTTTAAATTTGGTAAGAATTATATTGGAAGTTAGAGTTTCATCTGAATCTTACGAATTTTGTTCATAAAAATTTTCTCTTAGGAATTTTGGTTGATTTTAAGATGATCTAGGTTGTTGTATTTAAAAAAAAAAAATAACGGAAAAGGTGAAACTTCGACTTATTGGAAAAAATACCCTTGCTAAAAATAGGCCAATTTCAATTCCTCATATAAAATGTTGGTTTTCAATGAGGATGCTTCCAAATTCTCTTTGCAATTATACACGATCTTTCACATAACACCCACATCGCTTAAGATATCTCTTTGGCTTGCACGAATTAAAACTTTGTCTTCGATACTTATAATGAAAATAGTATGATACAAACAAATGGTGATGGTATGGGATATCAATATGCACCCCACAATATAGAATTTAATGTTATATATGCTTGAATATATATTGTCCTCTCTAAAGGTGCTTTAGATCAAATGGTATATATCTCAACATATACAACATTAAATTCTCTGTTGCGAGATGTGTATTGTTTGTCGACAATATGGTTGTATGAACTAAGTGGTACTGTAGTTTAACATGTTCTATGTAAGGAAACATTGGATCACTATAGGAGGACTCAAAATAGATTATAGAGATTTGAAATAAAGGAAAAAATTGATTAACTCATAGAATCTTTAGAATAAAATGTATAAAACAAAAATATATTAGTAATAGTTAGCATGGGTTAAACAAGAGCTATGAACATGTCTTCATGAACTACAAATGTAATTATTGTTACTATTTGAAAACAATAGCATGCTTTGTTTTAAAATACTAGAAACCATAAAATATTTTGTTCTAATTTAATAGAAACCTGTATCTGTATAACTATGTATATGATGCTAAATCAACTACATCCATTTTAAAAACAAATAAAGAAGTAAGTTAATATTATTAGATATTTAAAGATATAGAATTGAGATAAATTTGTGTTTGTTAAATTTATTATAATTTTATTTAAAAAAAATAATATATATTAATTATTATGATTAATTAATTTTTATTTTTTATTTTGGTTTTCTTTTTAATTTTAATTTTAATTTTCCTCTTAATTTAAGAAAAAATATATCTACCACAATCAATTATAAAGGTATCTAATTACTATAAATGAAATCAATAAAAAACCAAAAAGAAGGATGATTGTAACACTCATAAAACAAAACAAAAATAATATTGTATTCGGTATTAAACATGGTATGAATATATAAACAAAAAAGAAGGATGATTGTAACACTCATAAAACAAAACAAAAATAATATGGTATTCGATACTAAATATGGTATGAATATATAAACATTAAAAGGACGGATTATTTTTTTCAAGAAAGTGTTAATATGGTACGGGGTATGTTAAAAGAAAAACACCTACCTAGTTGCAATGAAGCCTCAAAATCAATGTCTTCAAAGTCACTAAGAAATTAAAATTATCTTGTCAACATTGTCAATTGAATAAACTTAAAAAACAGAAAACCAAAACGAGGATGAGTTTATCCCTCAATCACCTATTCTACTAAGAAAGGTCTTCATATATACATTTTTTATTGCTAAAATACCATGAGGTTAGAGGATAATATATTTTGAATTATGTCAAGACAGAGAAAGAATGATCTCTCTAAACCCAAAACTCCTCTAAAATTTATGAGATTGAGCTTAGTTCTAAATAGCATGCCTATAATTGTTAAGCAATGACGTTTTTTTTCATTGTTGTTTTAAATGACATGTTTTTCTAAAGAATTTACTGTAGGTAAAGTGTTGATGTGGTGTCCTTTATTAGCAAAATTTATGAGATTGAGCTTAGTTCTAAATAGCATGCCTATAATTGTTAAGCAATGACATTTTCTTTCATTGTTGTTTTAAATGACATGTTTTTCTAAAGAATTTATTGTAGGTAAAGTGTTGATGTGGTGTCTTTTATTAGCAAATTGTAATAGAGAGCATAAATAATAGATTTTTCCCAAATTTATTAAAAATAGATAAATTGCAACCATAATAACTAAATAAAGAACCCAAATAGCACCCAAATAGTATACTTCTATTATTAGAAGAAAAGTTCACTTGCCTCTTTCAGAGGGAAACCCCCAATTAAACAAAGTTTCATTTAAAAACAACTCCAGAAGACAACTCATTAAATTGCTTCTACATATTTATATAGTACTTTATACCTCCTAGGAACATTCTAGAGAACACACTTTCTGGTAGGGGGAACCTTTTAGTAATATTTCTTAAATTTATTTCTTTCACACTACTACATGGGCCTTATTTACTAGAGATGGCCTCCATACATAGAAATGCATAGCAACATATCTATCTACTTAGAGAGCTATGGACTTTAGGACCTTAACATTTTCTCCCTCTTAAAAAATAACATTCTCCTCAAGTCAATAGATTGGGGAATTTTTGAAGGATTGTTGTTGGTTCCAATGTGGCATCCTCATGAAGTGTACCCTTCCATTGTATCAAGACCTCCTATATAATGCACTTGAGGAGACAATGCTCTCTTTTCTTAAGGATAACCTTAGGTTGCAATCAAATGGAATAGTCTTGATCCAATTTTGGAAGTCTAGTTTGAAGATGATAATTAGATCCAACCACGTTATTTAAGTGGAACAGATGAAATATTGAATAGATTTTAAAGTAGCTGATAAGTTATAATTTGTAAGCCATTGGTTGAATACATTTGAGGGCCTTATAGGGGCCACAAAAATTTGGAGCAAGCTTCTGGTGTTTGTTTTCTTTGAGTGAGGTATGCCTATAAGGTCGTGGATGAAGGAACACTTGATCTCCTTCTTCAAAATGGTGTTTGGAGCTATGCAGATCAACTTGTTTCTTCATTTGATTATGATCCATGGTTAGATTATCTTTTATGGTGAGGAGAATGTCGACCCAAACTATGAGGGTTTTGTTGACCTATTGTACCTTGGAGACTCCTTGTAATTATGATAGCACTAATGGGATTTTTTGGCCATAGATAGCCTGAAAGGGGGCCATTCGACCAAAACCATGGTAAGTTGCATTGTACTGCCATTCAGCTAGGGGTAACCACTCAAACCATTGGGATTGTCATTCTTAAGTAGATCGCCTCAAGTATGCTTCCAAATACTTGTTGACAACTCTAGTATATCAATTAGCCTGGGGCTCACATGTAGTTCTAAGATGCAATTAACTTCCCTAGATCCTAAACAGTTCTTGCCAAAAATTGCTATTGAAGGTGGGATCACGATAAGTTAGAATAGATTGTGGTATACCTTGGAGTTTAAATGTATTATCCATGAAGACTTGAGAAACTATGGAAACTTTAAAGCGGTGTTGTAGGTCACAAAAATGACCATATTTGGAAAGGATACCAACCACAAACCATGATGATGAAATTATTTCCAGATTTTGGAAATCCCACAATGATGTTCCTAGAAATGTCAGTCTAGTGAAATAGGTCAAGGTA
>ML779307.1:0-30782 GCA_009831015.1 Picea engelmannii | reverse complement strand
AACATTGTGCATGTCTTTAACATATTTAACAGTTAATGGGCAACATTGTGCATGCTCAAACTAGAAGGTATTTTATTTTTATTACATTTTCATTAATTAATCATTTATTTTAATTATTGATTACAACAAAATTCATTTTGTAATTATCATGGAAAATATAATTAACCCTAGCCCTAGTAATTGTGTGGAACATCAAATTACAACACATGAAAACCTTGAAAACATATAGTCCCATGACAAGATCTTAAACATATTAGGAAACCCCAACTACATCAAGATCAAACGAATGGTGGGATACCCTAACGTTGTAATATAGGCCTAAAGGTCCATTAGAATTAATTTTAAGATATGTATGGAAAAAAAATTAAAGTAATGTGGACTTGTGGACTTGGTCCACTATGTTAGTAATTAAATAATTAATTTAATAAGTAGTTAGCATTCAATTAATGGTGGGATACCCTAACGTTGTAATATAGGCCTAAAGGTCCATTAGAATTAACATAAAGATATGTATGGGAAAAAAATTAAAGTAATGTGTACTTGTGGACTTGGTCCACTATGTTAGTAATTAAATAATTAATTTAATAAGTAATTAGCATTTAATTAATGTAATATGATTTAATGATTAATGTAGGATTCACTAATGATTAGGGTTTTGGGTAGATAGAAACTATTTATAGACATAAATACAATATTGTGTTTAAAAATATAAGTATATTTGAGCTTTGGTTATTTGGGAATTTCCCTTTGAAGCCAACATTGCTTTTCTTCTAGAATATAAATAAAAAATTCATTACTATTGTTGAATTTCATTCATTTTTTATAACCTGAATCATATTAAACACTAAATATCATTAAAAAAAAAAGCGTATTAAAGAATTTTCTTAGAATAAAGAGAAGGATTTTTTTAATTTTTTATTCTTTTTAAATTCTTTTTCTCTTTCCAAATTTTATGGTGGCATATTTTTGTGTTGGCTCATTTACGAAATTACACATAAACTAGTGCCAGTAGATGTAGAGAAGTTGTTCATTTCCAAATGAGGTTCATAATACAATAATAGTGATTCTTAAAAGTAGCATGGAAGTTATAGTTATTTCAAGCTGTATCCTTAAAAACCATATAGATAATTATTTCAACACGACCATCTCTTAGCTAATGAACTGAATTGAAATCATACTAATGCCATTATATATAGAGTAGCCATGCCATTTTCTAAATTGGAGTGATAATATAAATTCTTAAAAGTATTGTGGAATTTACAACTATTTCAAGATGTGGCCTCAAAAACTTCACTGAAAACTTTTGTGGAAGAACTATCTCTTAGTTTATGAATCAAATTGCAGCTGCACAAATGCCATGTAATGTAGAGTGGTTGTGCTATTTTCAAATTGTTTTCGTGATAATGATTCTAAAAAATATTGAGGAAGTTACAGCCGTTTTAAAACTATAACATCCGAACCATAATAGAACTACATGATGGAATGCATGGAAGTATTGCAAGGAATGGTAGAATGGTGTAAATCTTTTTTGGAGACATGCTATACATGTAAACATATTCTTGAGTAAAAGAGAAATATTTTCCTATCGTGATTTAAAGGAATCTTGTGACTTATTGTATATAAACATTTTTCATTTATGCAAAGAAAGTTTTCAGTTCAAGATAATCTTCTTGACTTTGTAGAGAATTAATTCCTTAAAAAATTGTAAAAATTGCGAGCATAACCATAGTGAAGTTTAGATAAACTTGCAAGATTGAAGTATAGTTTTGTTAAATATCATACATTGACCTTGTTTCAACATTCATTTTGCTAAATATTGCAGCTTGAAAAGTAATTTTCTCTAATTTTTTCATCTATTTAAATATTTTGTCAAGTAATCTTATCACCAATATGAATTAATTCATAACAATGTGATCAACCATACAAAAAAAGTGCATTTAGTTGATTCATTTGTGCTACTTGGACATTCTAAATTAAACTGACATACAATTATGATTCCTTATTTCACAATAAGAAGAATTCTTAATGTTCCATGTACATCATTACTGTTATGAATTTATTAACAATAACAATAGGGAGGAAACAATGACACCTTACATTCAAGATTGTGATATCACTTGTGAATAACAGTTTACTTGGTTACCCTAGAGCTATGCAACCACAACCAAAATTGGCAATGAGTGCTATTGACTTTTATGTCCATTTGGGTTTCTAGTAAGTGGGGGTTCTCAAGTGAATCAAAGTGAAACAAAACCCTATCCTTGATCACATTGAGCTCTACAAGCCTTACAAACAATCTTCTCTTAAAAGCCTTTGCATCTTCAATTTCATTGTGAAATTGAATGAATTTGTATATAAACACAGTTGGAGAGTATCAACATAAACCTACTTGGAGGATGTTCCACTCAAACAAGTGAACAAACGGAGAAAAAAACACATGAATGACACACCATGTGTGGAGATTTTGGAAAAACAACAAACAATCTTCTCTTAAAAGCCTTTGCATCTTCAATTTCATTGGGAAATTGAATGGATTTGTATATGAACACAGTTGGAGAGTATCAACATAAACCTACTTGGAGGATGGTCCACTCAAACAAGTGAACGGAGGAAAAAACGGAAAAAACACATGGATGACACACCGTGTGTGGGGATTTTGTAAAAAAAAATGCAATAAGTGTTTTAAATGACCAAGTTTCCTAATGAAGTCCATAGAGGTGCCGTGCCCTAAAAGACACTCCAACGTAAATATACACTATGTAACTATTTCTTAGGATTATGTATACTTTATAATTTATTTTCGTTTCGTTATGTATACTTTTTATATGAAAGTATGAATATATAATTAACTTGTATGGACATGACTATAAAGGTTTGTACACGTACCCTTTTTATTGAACTTTGAAAATATGTTATCCACTATGTAACCTTTTCTTTCGGTCGTGTGTATTTTATAATATAAGTATAATATATAATTCGCTTCTATGGTCATGACTTGACTAGGATTCATTGTGATGCTTCGAATCTTCACGGATTGAATACACAAACAATTCTGAAATTGATTCGAGCTGCCTCCGCTTGATTCATTGTGTTTCGTGTATAAGGATGGCTATTTTCTCATAACTATCGTGTACATGTTTCTTGTGCATGTTTTTTAAAAGTGGGGTGTGGGAAGGGATATTTATATTGTCATTTTTAATTGAAAATATATTTTCCTTCTTTAATTTAATTTTTCGAAAATTTGACAATTTATGGTTGATTTTGAGATGAGTTAGATTGTCCCAGATTTTTGAAAAATTGAATTGAAGAGGTGGAATTTCGATTCATTGGAAAAAACATCCTCTCTAGAAATGGGGTAATTTTAGTGTCTCTTATACAATGTTGATTTTCAATGAGGATGTTTCCAAATTCTATTTTCATTCGTACTTGATCTTTCACATAGTGCCCACATTAATTAAGATATTTTTTTGGCTTACACAAATTATAACTTTGGCTTCTACAATTATAATGACAATGGTATGAGATGGACATATAGTGATGGTATGGGCTATCAATATGGAGCCCACAACAGAGCATTTAATGTTGTATATGAGCATTTAATGTTGTATATATATATATATATATTGTTCAATCTAATGGTATTTCATATTAGATGGTATATATGTCAACATATACAACATTAAATGTTTTATTTCAGAATGTAAATTGTTTACTGACAATATGATTGTACAAACTAAGTGGTAGTGCAATTTAACATGATCTATGCAAGGAAAAAACATATCACTATAGGAGGACTAAAAATAGATTATAAAGGTTTTATATAAGAGGAAAAAATTGATGAACTCTTAGAATCTAAAATAAGAAGAATAAAAGATAAATATACTAGTAATGGCTCGCATGGTTTAGTCAAGTATGTTAAATAGCTATGGATGTGTCTTGACGAACCCCAAATGTAGTTATTGTTAATCTTTAATGAAAATAGCATGCTTTGTTCTAAAATACTAAAAACCATGAAATGTTTTGTTCTAAATTACTAGAAACCAGGTATGTAGATAACTATGTACATGAAGTTAAATGACTATATCCATTTAAAAAATAAATAAACAATATAATTTTATATTACATGTTTAAAAGATATAGAGTCCAACTGAATTTATGTTCATTAAATTTATTATAATTTTGTTAATTTTTTTTTAATATATTTTTGTTATTATTATTTCATTATTTTTGTTTTTATTAACTAACATATCTAACGAAATTGTGAAGGCATCTAGTTACTCTAGATGTAGGGAAAAAAAAAAAAAAGAGTGAACATAACACTAATAAAACAAAAAAAAATTAATATTATAATGGATAATAAACAGTAGAAAAAACCTTATTAAATGTTAGAAGGATTTTTGGTATTTTGAAAAAAACCTCATTCCTAGTTGCAATGATGTCTTCAAAAACATTAAGAACCTCAAAATCATTAAGAAGATACAATTATTTTAACCATTACAAAGTCAACATTGTTAATTGAAGGAACCACACAATATGTTAAAACCAAAACAAACATGAGTCTATCCCTCAATTACTTATTCTAGTCCTCAAAAACATTAAAAACCTCAAAATCATTAAGAAGATAAAATTATTTTAACCATTACAAAGTTAACATTGTTAATTGAAGGAACCACACAATATGTTAAAACCAAAACAAACATGAGTCTATCCCTCAATTACTTATTCTACTCAGATAGCTTCTTATATATACATTTTTTATTGCTAAAATACCATGAGGTTAGAGGAAAATATATTTTGAATTCAAGACAGAAAAATAATCATATCTTTAAACCCAAATCTCTACTAAAATTTATGAGTTTGAGCTTAGTTCTAAATACCATGCCTATACATGTTAAGAAATGGTGCTTTCTTCATGGTTGTTTTTTACATGATATAGTTATCTAAACAAGTTATTGTAGGGAAAATGTTGATGTGGTGTCCTTTATTAGAAAATCAAAAGATATAGAGCATAAATAATAGATTTTACCCAAATTTACTATAGAAAAGACAAATTGCAACCATAATGAATAAATAAAGAATTAGAATAGCACAAAAATATCATACCTCTATTACTAGAAGCATTGTTCACTTGCCTCTTTGAGGGGCAAAGCTTGAATTGAAAAAAGGTTTAATTAAAATAACTTCGCAAGGCATCTCATTACATTGCTTCTACATCTTTATATAGTACTTTATACCTCGTAGGAACATTTCAGTGAAGGAGCATTCAAGTGGGTGGAACCTTCTAGTAAGTCTTCTTACATTTATTTTTTCACACTCCTGCATGGGACTTATTTACTAGAGATGACATTCATACATAGAAATACATAGAAACATATCTATTCACTTAGGGGGTTAGGGAGGTTATGACCATAACATGCCCACCCCCCCCCCAAAAAAAAAAAAAAATTAACATTATCCTCAAATCAAGTTACGAGGGAATTTTTGTAGGATCATTGATGATTCCTATGTGGCATCCTAGGGCTTTGTATCCTTCCATTGTATAAATATCTCCTAGATAGTGCATTAGGGGAGATGATGCTCTTTTTTCTCAAGGATAACCTTAGGCTGCAATCAAATGGAATTGTCTTGATCAAATTCTAGAAGGCTAGTTTGAACATGAAAATTATATCCAACAACTTTATTTAAGATGGAAATATAAAATATTGAATGTATTTTAGAGTGGCTTTGAAGTTCTAATTTGCAAGCCACTAGACCAATAAGTTTGAGGACCTTATATGGGACATACAAATTTGGAGAAATCTTCTAGTGGTGGTTCTCTTTGAGGAACATATTTTTATATGGTTTCATATGAAGGAACACCTGATCCCCTTCTTCAAAATGGTGTTTGGAGCTATGTTGATCAACTAGTTTCTTGATCCGATTCCGATCCATGGGTACATTATGTTTGAGGGTGTGGAGAATTTCAACCCAAACTATGAATTTTTTTTTGACCTTCTATATCTTGGAGATTCCTTGTAATTATGATATCACTAATGGGGGATTTTGGCCATTGATAGCCTCAAAGGGGTTCATTCAAGTGGCAACATGGTAAGTTGTATTGTACTACCATTTTTCTAAGGGTAACCACTGAACCCATTGGGATTGTCACTCTAAAGTACAACACCTCAAGCATGCTTACAAATAGTTGTTGAAAACTTCAGTCTGACCATTAGTCTAGAGTTGATAGTAAGTGCTAAGATAGAATTGAGTTCCTTGGATCCTAAACAGTTCTTTCCAAAACTTACTAGTGAAAGTGGGATCATGGTTAGTTATAATAGATTGTGTCATACCATGGAATTTAAAGGTATTATCCATGATGACTTGAACAACCATGGAAACATTAAAAGGGTGTTGTAGGAAAAAAAAAAAGATCATATCTGGAAAGGAGATCAACCACAACAATGATGAAAATTTAATTTTCATATTTCGGTAACCCCACAATAAGTCCATATAAATGTCAATCCATATAGTGGGAGAAATAGGTAAAGGTTGTAGTTCACCTGGAGTTTTCACTATTTCTTCCATGTGTTGTTGGCAAAGGTCACATTCAACAAAAAAAGTGCATATGTAATTCATCATGCCATACCAAAAAAAATGAACATTTGATCCATTCATATGTTTTATGAACGTCAAAATGACCTATTGTTGGAGATGCATGGAGTTCATATCACAATGTTCATTTAAAGGTGGAATATATTCTCAAATAAAAATTCCCTTTATAGTGAATCTATTCATTGTTCTGAGTGTATCCTTGAGATGCATGAGGTTCCATTTGAATTCTAAATTATCAGCTATCACTTTCTCCTTTCCCTTCTTAGAAATGATCTCATAATCATAGTCTCGCATTTTGGTAACCCATTTTTGTTTATTTGGGGATGAACTCCCTTTCTCCAGAAATTATTTTAAGTTGTGATGATAAATTTTAATCTAGAAATGTTTCCTAAGTAAATAGGGATGTCAGATATCCATAGCATGCAAGACATCCATCATTTATTTTTCATAGGTGGATTTTACCAAGTGTTTCTCTCAGAGTTTTTTGCTAGTAATGATCAATCGTATTATTTCTTTCTTGATAACCGCTTCATTTCCTTAAAACAAGGCATCAAGTTCCAAAAAAGAGTCTTAGTGAAGTCTAGCAGAGTAGGTATTGGGGTTGTACACATAACATTCTTCAAATATTATGATTATTTATCTATGAACTCATTCCAACGAAAAACATTTTTATTAAGTAAGGTGGTGATGGGAGTGAAAATGTGACATCTCTAGTATAATCCCCAGTTCAATTAATGCATAATGTAGATATGAAATATGGTCATGACCAAGCGATATATATGTGAATTGTATTTCAAAATTTTAATAGTAAAATGTGATGCCAACTGCTAGGGGAAATGGACATAGATGGGGGTTGATTAATCCAAAAAAGAAAGGAGAATCTAAGAGAATTTCTAAGAGGGGTCCAAGGGGGAATTACCCATGTTTATTAATTCAACCGACTTCCTAAATTTTCTAATGGTATATGAACCTTCTAATTTGTTGTTGAGTTTTACCAAAGGAAATCATTGAATACATGTAAGAGGGTGGGCGTGAGAAGTCACATCCCATATTTATTGGGAGCATGGAGAGATGAGTACAATCAGTTTGGGGAAGAGTGAAAGTCAATAAAGTAAGCCGAAAAGATGAAATTTGTATGAGCAGTTACATCAGTTTTAGACAGTGAATATTTTTTCATGAACAATAAGACAATGAGCTAGTTTTTTAGGCCTAATGAGTGAACTCATGTATTAGTTTCACTATAAAAACACGTGATTATTGTTGTTTTCCTCATAGTTTTCCTAGTAGTGAGCTCCCTTGAGTTTCTTGGTTACTTATGCTAGAGATACCCTAATAAACAAATGGGATGCTCGATGGGTTGAGATAAGTGAAGGCGTACATTCCTTTGGTTGGGAAGTTTGAGAGGAAGAGAGATGGTGGAAAATCAAGATAGTTGTAGGAGAATACCAATGAATTGTGGGATTTTCTGAGTGGTGAGTGGATAGTGAGAGACCACCCTATTTTGTGGACTGCTATCCCCATCTTGGGGGTGACTTGCTGTGGATATTTGGAATCAAAATTATATGGTTGGGTGGAACGATCATCCCAATTCGCTAGTTGCATAACCATTTTTGAAAGATAAGTGTTTTATCGTGTTTCTGTGTTGCATTATGAGTCTAATTTATGTGTATTAACTCTCTATTTCAGAACGATTTATATGTTTTTGTGTCGAGTTATTTAAATTGCATTCATGTCATTTTTAACACATTGTAGATGCATTTAAATAATGGTATTATGAAACATTAAAATCTATGTGTGTTTTTTGCAGTTGGTAAGCTATAGGATTAGCTAACATAAAAAGTATATTTTTATGTGTTTTCCATGTATTATTGATCCTCAGTTCTGTTGGGGTTCATTACAAACTGGTAGTAGAGCATATGGTTCAACAATAGACTCATATGGGCCAACAACTAGTGTAAATTTAGTAAAAATGCACTCATACAGACTATTTCTATGACAAAATTGGGGAAAATAATGAATTCCGGTGTGAAATCCCCAAATTTATAAACCATTTAGTTTGAAATTTCCTTACAACCCTATCGGGGGCAATCAATGGTGTCAATTTACAGAGTTAAATTTCAACTTGGAAGGTCGAATTTCATGTTTTAATGGATTTTTTAGAGTTGGGTGAAGTTTGATAAATCGACAACCAAGATCACATTTGATTTCGAGTTCAATGATCGAGATTCATTGTGAATAGATTTAAAAACTTATAAGGTTTTCAAAGTTTGGAAAGGTATAGAAGATTGACGATCGATATTTATTTTTTTTAGTTTGAAAAATGAGACAGATCGATGGTCTGGATTCTTTTTTGACCATTTGGATGCTTAGATGTTGGGTCGGTCGGTTTAGCGATGTATTGCAAATCAGTTTCCAAAGGAAGGGACTAATGGTTGACGATCGAGTTGGAAGTTTTGGCAAGGTTTTGCATGCACCTAAATGAAAATCATAATCATTGATATTTTATATGTTTCATATCAATGTATTCTATTCTCTCAATTTCGAGATCGACGACCTAGGTTAAAAGGTTGTTATAACAGTAAAACAAACAATTTTATATGTATTTTTTAGATTTTTGAAGGTCTTAAACATGAGGGATAATTTTGAGGCCCTATGTATATATCCTAAATAAAATAACTAGGAGATAGCTATCCAAAAAGTTTCTTTGGGCACAAAATAGAGCTTGTATAAGAAAGTTATAGCTGAAACAACTACGACACAATTTCGATAGAAATTCACTTCCAGAGAGCATAAATCCTTTCTTAGAAGTTAGTTTGGGACACATGAGCAATCTATGGGGAGGTTATGAACCATAGAAGACAACCATGGAGATATAATTGGAATATGGGTATGTAAAAATGCACCGGAAGAGAAAAACGACACCTATAGAATACATGGATAAAACAAGAAAACAATCTAAACTTTGTCAGACCATAACTTTCATCTTGAAGGTTAGATTTGAGAAAAAAAATAGTCATTGGAAAGGAATTGAGAAGGAGAAGACATATATCTACCTACAGTTTTGAATTGGGAGATAAAATTTAATAGAAAGTAATAAAGTAAATTATGCAACAATAAGTGAGTGAAAATTGTAGCATGTGAATGTTGTAACTTTTTACTCATAACACAAAATGACGTGTGAGTACACTCGTTGGAGATATGTTTTAGAGAAGAATGTGCCTAAGGAATCTGATTTTTAATTAGCACATTATGTTCTTCATAAATGTATATGAATAATAACATATATTATAATTAATGAAATGTTTATAGTATGCATGTGCTAAGAATAATTATTACATGAACATCTCATGCAAAATTAGAGGTAGAGGAAAACAAGTTTCGTTCTTATATGAGACTTGGAGATATGGAAGATTCCCAGGGATATTATAACCATGAGGAGGAGGTCCGAGGTGTACATGTCAACATGGGAAATGCTAAGATAGAATCTAGTGGAAGAACAAGAAGGCATGAGCCTATAACTATGAGAAGCCTGCATAGAGAAGTGAAGAGTTATAGGGAAGATAATGAAAGGATTATGAAGGCTCATGAAGAGATGCTTCAAAGTCTGAATATGTTACATAGGAAAGCTAACAAATACTCTAGCACCAAGCAAGCAACTAGTGGTAGAAAAGTGACAACATCTAGATCCCAAAGTAGAATGGATGATCATGGGAATGATAGACAATGAAGAAGCATGAAAAAGTGCCATCATTCTCCATAGAAATACACTAGGAGATATCATGCATGTTTAGGGCCAGGGTGAAGTCGAAGTATGTCTCCTATCAGAAGGTAGAGGAGAAGACTTGAGGCAAACATCTTATAAGGTGAACTCACGAAAATTAATCCACTAAATTTCAATGGTGAGCATATGAAAGGATAATAGGTCAAAGCTTAGCTTTTGGAAATGAATAAATATTTCCAATTACATGATTACGACTTAGGGGTAGAAGCTATAATTACAACATATCACTAGTAAGGAAAGGAATCCATGTGATGGGATCAACTTAAGAAATTAAAACATCTTGATGAGAAGAGGATCTCATGGAATTAGTTCAAAGGCTCTTTCCAAGATAAATATTTATATAAGAATTATTATGAAAGGAGGATGAAAGAGTTCTTTGAACTCAAGTTGGGAAGCATGACAATGGATGAGTATGAGAAGAGGTTCTTTAAATTGCTAAAGTATGTGGACTTCATAAAGAATGAAAAAGTCAAAATCCAAAGGTTTCCAAGTAGGTTACCCTCCTTCTACAGTGACAATATACAATATTATAACATCGAGACTTTGGAGGAAGCCATAAGGAGATCAAATCATCTTTATGAGTAGAGAAGAGGAAGGCTAGTTTTCCAAAAATATTTGAATGTCAATATGAAGGGTAAAAAGGATAAAAGGAAAGAATGTTTTAAGCCAACCCTTTTCAATAAAAACAACCAATAAAATTAGTAAGGTCATTCAACCAAAATGAGAAAAAGAATGTAGATTCATTTGGGAAAAGGCCAAGGAAGGAACCTGAATAATATTGGGGATGTGAGGGAAATCACTTATATATGGACTTCCCTTAAAAAGGATAAAGAATGAGGTTTTTCCACAACAATCAGGAGGAAACAATTTAGGAAATGGGAGGAAACATGCCATGGATTTATGCATCCTTGGAAAAAAAAGAAAGAAAAATATCACTCCCCCATGATTGAAGTGGAAGGTAAGATTGATAACTAACCCGTAGGAATATTAATTTATTCTGGAGCTAGCCATCACTACATAAACTCCAACAATGTTGAAATATTTCACTTGCAAAGGATTAAGCATAATAAATATTGGTTAGTTTAGATATCCATAGGGGCTAAGAGGAGGAGGAAAGAGCTAGTTAAATATTGTTCAATAGACATGAATGGACTCAACATAAAGGTAGATGTGAACGTTATACCATTGGGTACATATGATTGTCTAATTGGCATGGATTGGTTGGAAAAACACCATGTTGTCCTACACTATTACAAAAAGACAATCACATGTCTTGATGAAGAAGGGAACAAGGAATTCTAGGAGATGTAGTTGTTAGAGAAATTTTAGCTATGTAATTGAAAAAGAGTTTTAGGAAGGTATGCCATATTTTTGCAGCCCATATGGAAGAGGAAGCTAGAGATAAAGTAGTAAGCATTGAAAACCATCTGGTCTTGAGGGATTTTGAAGATATTTTTGGGAAAATCCCATGACTTCCACAAAATAGAGACATTGATTTATCTATTGATTTGGTGCCAAGAGTTTCCCTAGTGTCCAATATGCCATACATAATGGGAAAACCAAAGTTGAAATATTATTTGGTGGAGTCCTCACTAAAAAATATGATTTGATATGTTATGAATCCTGAAAATAAAAAGATCATGAGAGGAATTATGTTTCCCATGATCTAAAATTAGCAACTATTATTAATGCATTAAAAATTTGGAGACATTACCTCATGGGGAGGAAATTTTAGCTAAGGATGAACCACTATGGTTTGAAACATTTATTTGGATAACCCACATTAAATTCCATGAAAACTAGATGGCTTGTATTTTTAAGTGAATATGACTTTGAAATTAAGAAAATCAAAGGAAAAGAGAATCATGTGGTTGATGCACTCAAGAGGATAACACATGAGATGGATATAACAACCATCAACATGTAAAAGAAAAATCTAAAAGATAAAATTATTGCAGCAACAAATTCAAATCAGCAAAATTTTTAAAATAAAGAAACATTAAAACAAGAAAATTTATAGAAGAAATTTAAATATTGCGATCTTAAAGAGGATGTAATACTCACTTATAGAGGAAAAACATATGTACCAAATTCTAGTGAGCTGAAAAATAAAATGTACAGGGAAATGCACAATGTGTCGTATGTTGGGAACCTAGGATATCATAAGTCAATTGCAGCTGTAAGAAGTAAAAATTTTTTGGCTTGGAATGAACAAACACATGGTTAATTACATAGCCATATGTCTATAGTGCCAGAACATGAAGACTGAACATAGAAATTCAATAAGGATTCTATAGCCATTGCCAATCCCAGAATTGAAGTGGGAGGTAGTTACAATTTATTTTATTACAAAGGTTCCTAGAAAAATGAAGCAACATTATTCCATCATGGTGGTGGTGGATAAATTAACTAGGGAAACATATTTTATTCCATTGAATACAACACACAAGGGAACAAGTATTACCTAAATCTACATGAAAGAAGTTTCTAGGCTATGTGGGGTGCCTAAGGAAATAGTTTTAGATAGATATCCAAAGATCACATCCAATTTTTGTAAAGGTGTGTTCAAATATTTTGGGACAAATCTAAATCTCAGTACAATGTATCATGTAGAATCATATGGAAAAATAGAGAGGAATAACAAAATAATTGACATTCTAGGAATATATGTGATGGACCAACCATCAATGTGAGAAGATTATATTCATTTACTTGAACTTTCTTACAATAATGGGTATTGGTCCTCTTTGAAAATGAGTCCATTGGAAGCATTGTATGTCAGTAAGTGTAACACACTAATGAGTTGGCATAACCCAGGAAATAGAGCAGTTATTGGGCTAGATTTTTTGAAGGAAATAGAAGAGAAAATGACAAAGATCAAGTAGAATTTAAAGGTTTCCCAAGATAGGAAGAAAATTTATGTATACAAGAATATATTTTTCAGAGGCTTCAAAGTGGAAAAACATGTGTTTTTAAAAGTGAAGGAAAAGATAATTTCGTCAATATTAGAAAGTTTCCCAAAGTTGGTAGCAAGATATTGTGGATCTTTTGAAATCCTAGAAAAGATAGGGCCAATTGCATATATGATAGAATTACCTGCATCCATGAGAGTGCATAATGTGTTCCATGTGTCATTATTAAATAAATACATGCCTCACCCTAACCACATAATTGATTGTGCTCTTATTCAGGTGGGACACAAAGGGGATTTCTAGGTGGAACCGATAGACATCCTGGAATAGAAAGTCAAAGTACTCAGGAACAAATCCATATCTATGGTAAAGGTTTTGTAAGGTAGAAAATGTATTATAATTATGCATAAACAAAATATTGCAACAAATACAAAAAGAACAACAAAATATAGAAAATCACAACACCAAAAATGATACCTTTATTGATAGAATGCCAAGCTCACTTGCCTCTTCGAGGGGGAAACCTCTAGTAGAGAAGATCTCCATTACAATAATTATCAAAACAAGACTTTCTCATACATTCTACTCCTATTTATACTAATTCTACCTTCTAAATAACATTATAGAGAATGATATTTATAGAAGCATAGGATTCTATTAAGTCCTCTTACATTAGATATTTTTACACTATTAAATAGTTCTTATTAACTAATGTTGACATTTATTACATGGTAAATATATTATTCTACCTACGTGAAATATAATCAAGGTTAGGTTCCTAACATGCCATCCCCCTTGAAGAATAGCCTTGTACTCAAGGATGGAGATGAGGAAATTGTTGCAAAATGGTAGCTGGATCACAGGTGGAATCTTTCAAAGTTGTATATTTCCATTGAGATAACACTTCCTTGATGGTTTGTTGATGTAGATGTTGCTCATACAGTTCCAATACTGCTTGGGGATGAAACCAAATTGAACCCTATTCATCCAACTTAGGGGGACTAGTTTGAGTTTGGAACTTAGTTCCAATCACTTTATTTAAGCATGAGACATGAAAAATAAGATGGAGCTTAGAATGAATGGGAAGAGATAACTGGTACGCCACAGGCCCTACTCACTTGAGAATTGTATAAGGACCATACAATTTGGGGAAATTTTCTGACAATGTTCAACTTTAAGTGAAGTCTACTTATAAGGTTGCAGATGGAGAAAGGCTCGGTCCCCTTAAGAAAAATTACATTCATAATAACCTTGAATTGGTTGTTCTTTCATGAGATTCTAAGCTAGGACTGAATTTTATTTGAGGGTATGGAGAATGATTGCTTAGAATGTAAGATGTTTGTCCACCTATTGAACCTTGGAGACACCTGGCATGTATGAGAGAACTGATGATGGATTTTCCCATAGACTGCTTCAAAAGGAGTCATGCAAGTTCCAGTATGGTAAGATGTGTTGTACCGCCATTCAACTAGGGTAACCACTAATCCCATTGAGTTAGTCTTTCGGATGCAAAACATCGCAAACATGTTTCAATTTTTTTTAGGGTTTCTATTTGTCCATCAGTTTGGGGATGTTAGGTGGTGCTAAGATGCAATTGGGTTCCCTGGAGTTCAAAACATTCTTGCCAAAAATTGTTGGTGAACGTTTGATATCGGTAAGAGACAATAGAATGAGGCATGTCATGGAGTTTGAATATATTATCCATAAAAAAATGAGCCACTGTAGATGTGGTCAATGAGTGTTGAAGAGCATAGAAATGAGTATATTTGGAAATATGATCTACCACCACCATGATGACTAACTTATTTCTAAATTTAGGTAATACAACAATGAAATCCATAGAAATATCCCTCCAAATAGCAGGTCAAATCCATAGCAGTTGGAGCGTGCCTATATATTTTTCTATTTCACCCTTATTGCATTGATAGGTATGAAATTTAGACACAAAGGCACGAATGTCCTATTTCATACCATCCCCCCCCAAAAAACGTTTGATTCATTCCTAGACTTCAGTAAACCTTAAATGCCTAGTTGCACGTGAAGCGGGAAAATCAGAGAGGACAATGGGTTTAAGGTTCATTTTTTTGGTTAAATATAGGTGACCTTTATAGTTAAGCTCTTCATTGTGCCAAATTCAACCTAGATAATCTCGAGGATGTTCTTGAAATTTTTGGATTAGGCTAGAAATTTTGGGGTCTTGCAATCATTCGTAGTGAAATACGTGAAGCCAATCTACTACAATGAAAGAAAGGGAAAAGAGAGACCCTTCGTCTTCACATTTCCTTGAAAGAGAATTAGCAGCCACATTTTATTTTCCATTCTTTTATAAGATCTCATTATCATATCCAAACAACTTGGTCACCCATTTTTGTTTCTCCGGGGAGGAAACTATTTTCTCTGGAAAATGCTTGAGGTTACGATGGTCAATTTTAATTTAGAAGCATTTCCCCAAGAGATAAGGATTCCAGAGATATACTTCATGCATAATATCCAAAAATTATTTTTCATAGGTTGATTGGCCCAAATGTCTCTCTGATAATTGTTTTCTAGTGAAAGAGAAAGGTCGACCATCTTGCATAAGGACTCCAAATCATTTCCCTAATGCATCGCATTCCAGGACAAAAGGCTTGGTGAAGTCGGGTAGTTCCAAGACAAGATTAGTTCACATATCCTCTTTAAAGGCTTGTAAAGATTAATCAATCATTGGATTCCAACTGAAATCATTCTTTTTAATGAGAGAAGTGAGAGGAGATGCAATTTTTCTATAATTCTGAACAATAATAGCCCATTAAACCCAAGAAACCACAAAATATTTTAAGAATTTTAGGGCAAGGCCAATCCTTCATAGCTTCAATTTTATTAATATCCACCCATACACCATCCTTTCCTCTGATGAACTAGATATTATACTTCATAGGCACCAAAATCACGTTTAGATTGTTTGAGAAAAAGTTTGTTCTTGGACAATAGAAGGAGAAATTGATCCACATGGGCGATATGGGATTTTGAAGTTTTACTATAGATGAGAATATCATCAATTGAAACTAATACAAAATGGTGGAGGAAAAAACAAAAGACATCATTCATGAAAATTTGAAAAGTTGAGGGGGCATTGCATAGGCCAAAGGGCATGACTAAGAACTCATAGTGACCCTCATGATTTCAAAATATAGTATTGGGGATGTCTTCTTATTTCATATGTATATAGTGTTAGCCAAAATGAAGATCAAGTTTTGTAAAGTATTGAGTGCCACTCAAATTATCCAAATTAAGGTAATCAATGACATGAATGGGAAACTTGCCTTTTATTGTGATTTTGTTGAGGTCACGAAAATCAAGACACATGCACCAAGTGCCTTGTTTCTTGAATAACATGACTACCAAATAAGAATAGGGGCTAGTAATAGGATAGATAACACCAAATTATAGAAACTCTTGAAAAACATTCCCAATTTCATTTTTCTGGGCAAAGGATGACGATAAGGGTGAACATTGGGAGGAAGATTGACCGATACTAGAGGAATGGAATGATCATGGGCACGTGAAAAGGGGGATGTCCATGGTGAGTGTTAAAAATATATTAGTCTCTAGAGAGTATATATTGGAGGTCCTGGTGCATAAAGGGAATCTCAACATCATGAATGGAATGGAGTTGGGAAATAATGCCAGAATGAGCTTTTTGAGTAGATTTTCCATTCGATGGGAGTTGATGATATTAGGTGATCTTGTTGTGATTCCTTGGAATTTATATTGTTGTCCCTCTTGTTGGAATTGCATGGTGAGGTCCTTAAAGTCCACTAGGATGGGGATGATGTTTCGTATCCATTCATCATCGAGCACAATGTCACAACATCCCATATCGATAAAAAACATATGATATTTTAGGTGGTATTGACCAATTTGTAGGTGTACATTTTCACAATGCCCACCACATTTAATGGAACTTCCATTAGAAATAATGATTTGAAAATTGTTTATGACATGGATATAGTAATTGATTTCATGGGTAATGCGAAGATGAATGAAATTATGGGTGTTTCCACTGTCAACAAGGATTATGAATTTCCTATGCTTAATGTATCCAATTAGCTTGATGGTTTAGGGAGTAGATAATCTAGTGAGGGAGTGCAACGAAATCAATAGTTCAAATTCTAGTGGATCAATGGGTAGAGTAGGATCATTTGTTTGGGGTATCTCTTTCATAGTGGAAACTTCAACCTCCTCGTTAGAAACATTCTCAAAAAAGTCCATACAAATCTTCTTCTCCTTACACTTGTTCCCTGTAAAATATTTTTCATCACAATTATAGAAATGCTCCTTGAGTTGGCATTCAATCCTTTATGCCCAAGTTACTTCATGGATCTTGATATGGGTGGCATGAAGGGCATTATTTTTAGGTCGAGAGCAGGGATTAATAGAGGGTTTTTGTTTCTATTAAAACATAATTTTTTGTGCGCCTTTGACATGCTTAGAAAATTCCAACCAAGTTTGGGGCATATCCATGAGGACCTAGGAACAAATTTCATCATTTACAACACTAATAAAACATTCCCTAAAGAATGAATATTCCATTCCCTCCATTATAAAATCCATGTGCTCAAAGGCGATTATAAAGTATTCCACCGTGCTAGACTATTTCAACTTGGTCAAACGACTTCAATGGTGGGTGTGAATGTCAAAGAGTTCATAAAGATTTACAACAAACAAGGTCCAAGAAACATATTGCTTGCATGCTTTTTTATTCCATTGTCACCATTTCCAATGTTCAGGATCTAGATAGAGAACACCATAATGAATTTTGGCTAGCTCATCAGTAATTCCATGCAAATAAAAATAATGCTCCATTCAGGTGACCCAACCCATGTGATGGGAGAACTCTAATTTATTGAAATCAACTCAGGGAAGACGGGGTTCACAATGAAAGGGGTTGGAATGAGAGGCGATATTATGGGAGGACTCAACATCATCTACATGGGAGGGTTGGTTAGGAAACGAGGGGCCCGGGGATGAATTTAGGAATTGGTTTAGAGTGGCATTGATGGTGCAAAATTTTCCCTCAAAATTTTCAAGTCTTCCATTAAATTTGGAAAATTCATTCTTGACTTGGTCCATGAAGAAGTCAAAGTTAGTAGACATTTTCTTGATGTTTTCCTTGTTCTGTTTTATTTTGGCCTGTAGTTCTTGGATGTGAGTGGTGGTCATTTGGAAAATTGGAGTTCCTGATATGGGGAGTGGATCCACTAAATAAAGGAATGTAAGTGATATATAACAATGTGATCATGGTAATAAGGGGAATATAATGGGATAGGTGTCAAATAATGTTGCCAGGAAGGGTGGGTGGGACAAAAAAAAAAGTATTACACGTTATAGGTACCATGGACATTAGGGCGAAGAGGGTGGTCCAATGGGATAGGGATCAAATAAGGTGCTTTTAATGGGTTTGACTCCTTTAATCAGTGTTCATTTGGCTAAAAGATTGCAATTTCTTGCAAATCATATCCAGATAACACAATTTAAGGGTGAGAATGTTTGAATATTTCAGTATTTGAAGCTCACCATGCATAAATATGTGTTGCATTTTTACTTCCATGACATAGATATGAATACTGTGGATATTTTTCTTGGATATCCATGGATATAACCAAGTGGTACAATGAATATTAATGTTCAAAGAAGTTTATAAAGGTTTGGTATAATAAAAATAAAACCGCATTGTAGGATATGTATCTTAGTAAACAAGAAGGTTCTAAGGGGCCACATTAAGAAGAAGCTATATAATAACATGAAGAAAATCCCCTGGAAGAAAAAGATAAGGAGTTAAATGACTCAAAGGAACACCATGTTGAAGAGTCCAAGAAAGAAGAAATAATAGATAATATTGATCTATATTACCACCTGCACCACCTAGAGAAACACAAATCATCAAGGTATGGGTGTGAGCATCAACAAACTTATTACGGACCAACATGGAACTAGAAAGGAAACTAGTCGAAAGGCACATGGAGGAATAACAACAATGCATGGAGATATATTATTAGCACAACAATGAGCTATCAAAATTCATATCAAAGTGGCAAAGAAGTAGTTGGAACCCATGTTCAAATTTCAATAGGATGGGTGGATTCTTGTGCTTGGTACTGACTATCTACATTACTTAGTTGATCATATTGTATGGCTTCTTCCCATGTTTCAAAGACAAAACATATGAAGGGGGATGGGATGTAGTGTACCTAGTGGGGTAATATGGGGTACTTAGGGAGGTATCCAAGGGAAATAATAGTAGATATATGGATATATATTGTGATGTATGAAGGCCATTTCTAATAAATAAGGCCCATGTAGTAGTGTGAAAGCAATAAATGTAAGAGGGATTACTAGAAGGTTTTCCTACTAGAAATTTCCTTCTCTAGAATGTTTCAAGGAGGATAGATACAGCTATACAAAGAGTAGAAGCAGTTTAATAGATGTATTGTGAAAAATATTGTAATTGTAGTAAGCTTTGCTTGGAGAGTGTTTTCCTTCCTTAAGAAGTAATTCATGGTGTTACCCTACTTCAATAGTTTTCACTACAATTCTTGTGTTCATTATTTTGTTCTTGATTGTGTAGATTTTTTATATTAAGAGTTTGATTTATATCTGATCCATTAAATACAATACACAATTAATATATTCATGAACTTTGGATCTAAACTTTTATATTACTACAAAAAATTGTATAATATAGAGGACAAATTCAGGATTATAGTTTAAATAATGTAATTTTTGATAATATTTAGATATAATATCTTTTTTATAGTTCACAATTATGCTTAAATATAAGTATTGAAAGATCAAGTGATTTAAGAACACTTTTAAAAGCCTTTGGTATCTAACTATGTAATTTTGTTTATTTTAATAAAAACATAGAAAAAATATGATAATATACTTTGATATAACATGGTAGATGTGAGGCAAATAATAGTCAATGAAATTTTCTTTATCTAATTTTCCTTTTTTATGGGAGTTAGAAGTTATTAATGAATTATTATTATGTAATAAATGTTTGACATTAACATGTGTACACATCATTTGTTTCCCACAATCGTTCTCCCTCATGGTGTATGTGAAGGTTGAATGCATGGAAAGAATCACCGGTTTTCATTTCAAACAAGGAAGCCTTAGAGAAAAAATACTCAGCTTAACTCAAGCTTGTCCATAATGACTTATGGTCCTTGAAAAACCCATAACTAGTAAGTGAAAGGTAATTTTTGAATTTCATTCATGACTTTTCTAGGTATACTTGGATATATTTATTTATTGAATAATAATGATCATGTTTTTGAAAAAATCAATTAATGCATTTGTTGATTAAAAGTTATTTGTCACTCGGATTATGTTTTGAACTTGTTTTTGAAAAAATCAATTAATGCATTTGTTAAAAAAATAACGTAGTCGATGTGTGAAATGCTTAAGATCATATAATGGAGGATGATATGCTCGAAAGGAATTTGAAATCTACATGTCATATAATGGTGTCACTTAGTATAAATATTTAACTTACACACCTCATTATAATCATGTCTCTAAAAAAATGAATTGAACCTTGGTTGAAATGGTATGTTGTTTTTCTTTAGTATGAAGGATTGTTAACTAGATTTTGGGTAGAAGTTATTTCACTCGGATTATGTTTTGAACTTTATGATCCCTTAAAGTTGGATAAAACCATCATTCAAGAACCTCCATTTTGTTTATGATGAATAATGTGTGTTCATATTTCAAATGATGAAAGGAAAAATATACATGTAAAGAGTTAGTATTGGACGATGATGGGATTCTCCGAAGATTTGAAGGCCTAAAAATTGTTTGATCTAGTCAAATAAGATTTTTTTAAGGAGATATGTACTTTATAATGAGAAGAATTCAAGTATTATTTGGTTAAATTTCTTGTATTTTAAAGTAGCGATGTATTGAATATTTTGTGGACCTCTCAATTGAATAACTACTACAAAATATGATAAACTAGGTAGTTGACTCATGCACCAGAACCAAATTGAAATCAACCTTCTACAAGATATTTAACCATAATCCTTGGAAATTTATCTCAATCCACTAATCGATAGCTTGACACAAAAACGTATTCAATGATTTGTCTTCCTAGATGGTTGACTCATATAGATGAAGTTCCTATTATTAGTGAAAGAGACATTAATGAATTAAGGAAGATGATAAGGCATACAAAATGTGGTATTTTTTCTCTAATAAAACATTACATAGAGGCATGTGATCTTGATACATGTGTAGATGCACATGCTTGACCCAAATGGGAGAATTCTATGGTTAAAAAACATCATTCCTTGTTGAATAACAACATATATGGGACTTAGTTCCTTGAACCAAGGAAATAATCCAATGAATTTTTTTGAGTATATCATACTAAATTCACATATCAAGGAATTGTAGAAAGGAATAAGGTTTGTTTGGTAGAAAAGGGATTTTCTTAGAAAGAAGGATTAAACTACACCAAAACTTTAGATACTATTGAAAATATGAATGTTTTTTTACAAATTTTCCAATTCTTCTTAGTTTTGATGGAAGGTACATCGAATGGACATAACATTTTCATTACTACATGGTGACATCACTAAATAAATTTATATGGAGAAAACCCCATTCCTTTAAAAATAAATTAGTCTTGTATATTGATTAAAAAATTCATTTACGGTTTGAAACAAACCACTAAGGTATTTTATGTGAAGATCAACTAATTATTTCTTAGCCTTAGTTTCAAGAACTATGAGTGAAACCATTGTAACTAATAATTACATGTAAATAGTGAAGCCTTAATTGACGCATTGTATACGTATGATTTATTCTAACATTCATTTAATTTTAGGTCTGAATAAATATTTAGCTAATATATTTGAAATGAATCATCTTGGTTTATTACTGTAATAATTCTCACACAAGAATCTAGTTGTAAAGAAGAAACTAAATTACTAAGAACAATAATCTAGTTGTTAAGAAGAAACAAAACTTACGAGCATGAGACCAAAAAGAAAGAAGAGAGATTGAACTATTGAATTCATTAGAATTAATTAGGTTACAATGAGAGAGTGACACACACACACACACACATACACATATAGGATGATGATTAATGTCCACTGAGACCAATTGGTCTATCGGATCTTAAGAAGTTAAGATATTAATTTGATTTCTTTAAAGTTGTATTTATATGCTCAAAAAGAATTGACATAAGCATTGGAAGATCACCATAGTTTTGACGACTTACGAGGTTAGGAAGGTCTATATTGGGGATTTTTTTTTAAAATTAGAATATAAATTGGGTATAGGAAGGGAAATCTAAGAGGAATTTTTTTTCATATTCAACCCTCTTACTATCAAAAAGATGCTAGATTCTTTCATCCCATGTCGTTTTGGGAATTGTCCAATGCCCAATTTCACTATGTAGCGCGTGAGAGTTTGTTCTTTTTTTAGCAATGTTGATTTTCTTATTTACAATTGTAAAAACTGAGAGGTACTTTTGATCTTGTAAATCAGGGTTGACCACCTCCTTGTAGTACCTTAATTTCCTTTTATCATTTAATTATTTATATAAGAACATATTCTTCTTAAATTTAGAAGCGATAATATTTGTAATATTATCATTTTTTTGCATGATGGATTCTTCCTACATTCCCCAATTATTCAGCCAAGATTTGGCATCTTTATTCCAACCTCGCTCGAGCTGCTAGCAGTTTTGGATAGAGTTCTCTCTCTCTCTCTCTCTCTCTCTCTCTCTCTTTAGAGAGAGAGAGAGAGAGAGAGAGAGAGAGAGAGAGAGAGAGAGAAGTGCACACTAGGGTTAGGGATTCCTTTTACATGAGCATGTGATTCCAAAATTAACTATAAGTAACTATATTTAACTATCCAAAAATGAATTTTGTGACATCCCCATCCGTTACGACTCCTACGATGTACAACCGGTAAAAGCACCCTTAATTTTTTTTATGTGTGTGTGTAGGAAGGTAATAATGACATTATACTCGACATCGCAACACGACGATGAACACAACGAATGAAACTCATGCAATAACAACATAACAACCTAACATAAAAGCACATCAAGCACCTGGAAACAATGTACGACATTCAACCGACGAAGAATAAGAATGACTACCCGCCCATCCTACCCTGCAATGGTTAGGACCTCCAGAACACATAAGCAATGCTCAAGCCCAAGTTCCCATCGATTTTGATCATTTAAGGTCTCAAGGCTGGCGACTGTTCTGAGGAACAAGGAGGTGTCTACATCCCGCCCGACACAAGCAGACCAAGCCTACTAAGTTAAGGAAAATCATCCTAACAACCCAATGCACCCAAAATTAAATTACACAAGTAACTAGAACCCTTATAGTGAGCAAAATCAATCACATTGAACGTTTACAAAACCAAGTACAAACATTAATTACTAATAAACAACAACAACCTCAACGGGAAACACAAGCTAAAAACGACTTCGTCAACAACCCAACCATTAATCAAGGCTAAATGGTCAATATCTATGATTTAAATTGACATTAATTACAAATCAATTAACCAGTCTAAATTACATTAGTCAACGAGTTACCAACCAAATTTAACGTGAATTACGACTCAAATTTAGCGAGTCTGAGTTACCAATTAGGCAATATCTATGAATCCAACTAACATAAATTACATATCTAAACTAGCAAGTCTAAATTTGCAATCTAGTCTTTACTCACCATACTAATTTTAATATTTATTACAACCTAAATAGACAATTCTAAGTAATACGAATCCCCATCCAACTAGCCATAAAATTGAATAACAACATTAACATTCTAAAGTGGAATGCTACCTTTAGCACGTATGAATAGTTAAACCTCAACATTAGTCTAGCTATAATGACCAAACTAACTACACTGGTTGTTTGTTATCATTGAGGGGGAAACTGCCAGCTAATAACATTGTTGTGGAAAATCAACAAGGTAATTACATATCTGCTACATAACAATTGATTACAACAGTTAAAAAGGAATTTAACATAAAGATTAACATCACAATTAATTTAGCAATAATGGGGTAGTTTGCATAACTATTTTCATAGCAAGTAGTATAGCACTAACAAGGCGATTCTCATGCTAGTTAAGATAAAAATTAAAATAACAGTAGCAAGGCAATTTATATGATGGTTAACATAATGATTGATAGCACAATAAGAAGGCAATTTACATAACTATTAACCATTTAACTCGCTGCGACATTTAATCAATAAGACAGAATCGACTGACCATTGACTCAGGGTAGTAATTAACATGGCAATTATTGCACCCAAGACATCGCTGTAGCAATTATCCTGGCAATTAATAAGGCAATAATATAGCATTTAATATTTCAATTAACCTAGCAATTACAACAAAAAGGGAAACTGTTGACCATTAACATTGTTGTAGCAATTGTTCTGGCAATTGATAAGGCATTTAATATAGCAGTTATCATTGCAATTAACTTGGTAATTACATGGCTAGTAACATCGATGTGGCAATTAAAGTGTGGCAGTGAGAACGTTGGGTATACACTCAAGGAGAAGGAGAATAAAAGGGACAATACAACTGCAGAAGGACCAACTCGTGGTCATTCAACAACACACTCTGTCAACATCAAGGCAACTTCGTGCCCAATCCAACAAACACAGTCACCAATTTAAAGGAAAAAATCTTGGTCAATTTCAGCAATCTTCGACAACATTCAAAAGGAAAAATCGTGGGTAATTATAGCAAGTTAGTCACGTTTTTAAAAGGAAAATCATTGTGCTATATATCGGCAAGACACAAGCTACCCTTTTAATGGAAAAAATAATTCTTTAAGGCAGTAAACACAGTCACAATTAATTTGCAAATCACCAGGCAACAAGGCATCAATTAGCAGTAAATGTTTTTTTGTAAAACGCAGTCTTCTTCAAGGGGAAAATCATCCCAAAAGTAAAAACGAAATGAAAACTTGAGAGGGACGAAATCGCCAAGAAGCAAAGGTAATCAAACATAAAATATTAAGTGCAAGACCCAGTCTTCTTCAAGGAGAAAATCGCCCCAAAAGAAAAAAAAATGAAATGCAAGCTTGAGAGGGATGAATAAACCGAGGTTTCCCCCTTTCACTGCCAAGATGCCAATGAAAATGCATACAGGAAAACAAAAACGTTTTTTTCTTTCTTACCAGGGTACCAAATGTAAAACGCAGAGAGAGAATTTAATTGTTTTTCCATTGCCGGAATACCAATACAAAAATGCAGACATGAATCAACTTGTTTTCCATTGCCAGAATATCAATACAAACATGCAGACATGAATCAACTCATTTTTCCATTGCAAGAATGCAAATACAAATGCATACATGAATTGACTCGTTTTCTATTGCTAGAATACTAATACAAAAATGTAGACATGAATCAATTCATTTTTTTCCATTACTAGAATGCAAATACAAATGCAGACATGAATCAACTCGTTTCCCATTTCCAGAATACCAATACAAAAATGCATACATGAATCAAATCGTTTTTTTCCATTGCCATAATACAAATACAAAAATACAGACAATAGTAAGAGAACCGAAAGGATCCAATGGGAAGGGTCATGGAATGATTGCAGGGGTTCTATTAGTCAAGGCTTAGAGAAAAACAACCAGACCACCAGATAATCCACACGTAGAGGTCGTTGCTAGATGGTGGAATCAACAATCAGTCAGGGAAAAACATCAAGGCAATCGGCTAATAGGTTCATCCTTTGCTCATCATCCTTGCACAGAAAAGCAAGGCATTGAGATCCATAGGTCTTTTAATGCTAAGGTGATGACCATAGATCAGGCTCCTCGCCGAATGATCATGCGAGGACTGGTGAGCTAGGGACGAAGGCTAAAAAACCGCGAAGGTCACAATCAACACAGCAAGATGGTCAATACGTGCGGGGAAATGAAGCCATGGGAGTCAATCTATCATCGAGCTAGGCTAAGAAAATTTCAGAAAACCATCTAGACAATCAGTTCACTTACCCAAGATGGAGATTTAAGCATAAGTTCTAAAACAATTTACCATACAAAACGAAGAAAGCGTACCATTGCCTCTTCGGAGTGGACGTCTCGCGTGCTCCTTGCAACTCCCAGGTGCCGACCAACGAGACTTCACCGGTACCTCCCAACCAATGCTAGGGGTACTCTTCTTCCCCCTTAGCCCCCCGAGCCGCAAAGGGGCCACACTCTCACTATCCAGAGATTTCGACTAGCTCCCAACTCCCATCACAAGGCCGAGCTACCACTCCTCACTGAGCTGGGTATCCCAACTCCCATCACAAGGCCGAGCTACCACTCCTCACCGAGCTAGGTATCCCAACTCCCACAAGTTAAGTTAGTCAAGTAGATATTTCTGCAGCGTAACTTTATGAAAAATAGAAGATCCTCCAACCTCCATCTCCTCCCTTCATTATATAGAGTTTCGTGGTTCCTTACTTTCCTAAAATCTCATTTAATTAAGTTGTTAAAATTTAATTCCTAAAAATTCCTCCTCGTAGAAGTGTCACCCATCCCCTTCATTCCTCCATAAATTAATTTCTTTAATTAATTAATTATCTTTATTTCTCTCACCCACCTAGAGTTACTCCTAGAATCACTCCTAGGTGTCCCCAAATTCTCTTACATGTTTTAATGGCTTTCCCCATTATTAAATTGCTAGTTCAGTGTAAATTAGAAAGCTCTTAAATGGTAGATACTTTACTAAGTTTGACTTTCCGCTTTTTCCCTTATGCTCCCTTTTTATGTTTACCTGTTTTCCTAGTTTCCTAATATTTTAGATTTTCCCTCTTTCCCCTTTTTAATTAGAACTCAAAAAGACAGTTGTGGAAATTAAACCTTTTTCCCTTTTCTCATTTAATTAGTATATTTTAAATTATCAAAAATAATAAAACAATTAAATCCCCTCCTTTTTTTTTTTTATTCCAACACATTTTTTTTGAATAAATTAAATTTCTTACTCCCTCCGTGTTACAAGATTTAATGAAAATCATATTCTTTATTTATTTTGTTTTTAATTTAATTTTATATATAATTTTTTTTTAATAAAAAGGATAAAATTTTACCACTAGCATGATTTAGACCTAGACCTTAATTTTCGTGATGGGCGACATTTTATTAGGGAAAATGTTTTTTTTTTTAAATTCTTATCACATTGTTCATCCTAAGGCCATCTAGGTTCATTCATTTATCAAAACAACGCGATGTGCCCTTCAGGACGCACTAGGTGCTCCAAGGGTGCCATTCGCCTCATTTGTTCCCTTTCGTGACGTGCCCTTTAAGACGCACTACGTGCTCCAAGGGTGCCACTCGCCTCTTTCCATTTTTCTTACGCGACGTGCCCTTCAGGATGCACCATGTGGTCCAAGGGTGCCACTCACCTTTTGACCGACTTGGTAGACATGAATAACCTCTGGAGTCAATACTCCACTAGGTGAACTTGTGGGAGACTAAGGGCCTCTAAGGAATAAGGCCCCCACCTTATTCTGCACCCCTTAGAATCATCGTGAGCGACTGTCGCAGTTTTCCCTCACGACATCATCGGTCCTCTCGAACTAGGTAAACGTTAACCTACAGTTCGATCCACGGCGGGAGTGCTAGTAGATTGTGGCAGGGATGTTGTCCACACCTCTCCCTCAACATCTCTGGTAGTTGTGTGTGACCCCTTTCCTCCACATTTGAGTTTGGTCGGCAAGCTATCGTCAGCATGCATCATCCATAAATCATGTCAGAACATATCCATATCATATCATCTAATCAGATGCACTAATATCATAGTAAAACAATCAAACCCCAATGGTACACTCCCCGACTTGATCCGGAGTCCAAGGGGTTCCATCGATGCCTCTTCATCCTCGAGGTCCAAAATCCTGCACACTCAGTAAACCGAGTCAATAACACCTATCTATGTTAATGCAATAAAACAACATGTCATCAACCCATAACGCCTCTTAATCAAAATCAAAAGTTTTAATAGCATAATAATCCAGATCACTTGCGAGCAAGTGTCCTCAAAGAATAAGTTCGCTCAGTGCGCCAGAGCAGGATGTTACAAATTTGGTTATAATTGGAGTTAGAACTTCCAAAAATAAAACTAGTAGTTAGTGGCATTAGTTGAATAATAATATGGTTAAAATACATAAGTAATATTCATGCGTGAAACTCATGCATGTTGAAATAAAATCCATACCCAAAGTCATTAATAATATAACTAACGTTGTGTCATGCATGTTGTGCATGCAACTCATGCATGTTGAACTCTAGTGGAAGTGTGCACTTGTCTAGACGAGAAATATTCACATGAAAGGAAGAATATTCAAGGTGAAGTGAACTTTAATCCTTTTTACTACCACCTACTAAAATTAGACCTAATATGAATAGATACTTTCTAGAAATAGACATGCTATAAACAAAAATGCTAAAAGAAGTAGTTCCCCTGAAGAGTAGAAAAATATGGAAAATGTGCATATACACCAACAGCCCCCTGAAACACAACTAAGATGTGTACAATAGATGGGTTCTAAAAATATGTAGCCATGTTAGGTACCCATGCATAAAATAATTATGGAAACAAAAGATGAGTTAAAGAGGGAAAACAATGTTAGAATAAATGCCCCTTAAAAGAGAATCCTAGTTATGTTAGCCACTATGTAATCTTGTCCTTCACTACCGTGAGATATCATAAATATTCAAATTTTTACTCAGTGAAGAAGTCTTTCATGGTGTCAAAATTGCTTGGGCTCATTGAGAAGAGCTCATTCTCCAACATGTTTCCTCATACTTGGTCCTATTTACTGAATAAACATTTCAATGTGGTCTAGACTTTGTTTGGTGTGGAAGTATATTATGTGTTGAAACTTAGATCCAAATATATTGACAAGCATAACAACCTATATTCTTTATACATCTTTTTAAAATATTTTACTTTCTCAACTATGGATTTAGGCTCTAATAAATGAAAATAATCCATTCTCTATGTGCAATTAAACCATGGATTTAGGCTCTAATAAATGAAAATAATCCATTCTCTATGTGCAATTAAACCCTTTGTCACTTGCAAATAAATATGTTATTTTCCTTTGTCACCTAAAAATAAAATTAGTTCTTTTCCTAACAAGATAAACCTATTCTTTGTAAAGTAAATATTTTTTTCTTCTTACAAGCTCCTAATCTCCAATACCCTATAAAAATTTTGACACAAGAATCTAGTTACAAAGAAGAAACTAAATTTATAAGCACTCCAATCTAGTTTCTAAGAAAAAATAACACTTTTAAGAATGAGACCAAAAAGAATCAAGAGAGAATGAACTATTGAATTCAATAGAATTAATTACTTTACAATGAGAGAGTGATACATATGTATAGAAATCTCCATGAGATAATAAGTGAACAATAGTGTTAGGGATTCCTTGTGCATGTGACTCCAAAATTAACTAGCAATAAGTGGAATTAACTAGCCAAAAATGGAGTTGGCTATTATTGGAATTCAAAATTCCAAAAATAAGACTAATAGTAAGTGGAGTTAGTTGGATAATAATAGAGTTAAACATGCACAAGTAAAACTCATGAATGTTGAAATAAAATAAATAACTAAATTGACTAATAATAGAACTCAAACTGAGTCATGCATGTCATGGGTGGAACTCATGCTTGTTGAACTCGAGAGGAAGTGTGCACTTGTCTATGAGAGAAATGTTCCCATTGAAGGGGGAATATTCAAGGCAGAGTTATCTTTGATCCTTGTGACTACCATGTCACTTCCACTTGCTAAAAATAGACCTATTATAAATAGATACTTGCTAAAAATAGACATGCTATAAGTAGATATTATATAAATATTGATGTTATAAATAGACATGATAAAAATAGACATGACAAAAATAGACATTCTATTAATAGTCATGCTATAAATAGACATGTCAAAAATAATAGCCTCCATGAATAGTAGGAATATGGAAAATGTGCCTAAACACCAACAATTACATTTAACAAAGTTATCGACATAATGAGAACTGTGACCTCAAAACGAGAACTCTAGCCCCAAAACCCATAAGTTTGCATAAAAAACATCAAAATCAACCCCCAAATCAAAAGGTGTTGCTATCGGTAGCACATGTTTTTTAAATGGGGTCAAAATTACAACATTTTTCAAACATGGCTTTCAAAAATTAAACAGTAGCTAAAAAAAACCTTAAAATCAACACCTAAAAAAAATGTTTTTGAACTTTTTTTTTTCAAAACATTAAAATTATAGTAATTTACAACCGAATTGAAATTGTGGCCTTGACAACCAATCCCTATGCAAATAAACAATCCAAAATTGGACCCTAAATGGACACTTGAAAATTTATTTACAATTTTTTATTTTTTTTAATTTACATCAAAAGAATAAATAAATAGAACGTTACAAATATTTTTTTTTTAAATGAAGAAAA
>ML779306.1:769520-786718 GCA_009831015.1 Picea engelmannii | reverse complement strand
CAGAGCTCTATTACATTAATATCCAAGACAAAAGTTCTCATACCCTCGACTCCTATTTATAATAAATATGTCTATCAAAAGAACCATCTAGAGGAAGATCCTTCTAGAAGAGGAAGATTCTATTAGGTCTTCTTACATTGGAAATTTTCTTCCTTATTGCCAGGCCTTATTAATATTGACCTTTATTACATGGAAATATATTATTCTACCTACACGAGGGGTTAGGTCCCTAACATTCTCTCCCCCTTAAAAACAACCTTTTCCTCGAGGCTTGAGATGGGGAAATTGCTGCAAAATGGTAGCCGATTCCCAAGTGGTGTCTGTTGGAGTTGTATCTTTCTACTGGACTAACACTTCAATGATGGTTTGCTGATGCAAACGACGCTCATGCTGGTCCAACACTGTTTGTGGCTGTAGCTGAATGGAGCCTTCTTTGTCCAACTCGGGAAGGTTGGTTTGAGTTTGACACTTAGTTCCAATCACCTACTTTAGGCAGGAAACATGAAAAATAGGATTGAGCTTAGAATGACTAGGCAAAGGTAACTAATAGGACACTTGTCCCACACGCTTGAGAACAATATAAAGACCATAAAATTTGGGTGCCAGTTTCTGACAATGGTCAGCCTTGAGGGAATTTTTCTTGTAAGGCTACATTTGTTACACATCAAAATTACTCACTTCAATAGTGTTGCAAGTGTCATCATTACAAGTGTTGTAAGTGTCACATCTTGTCCGCAAGTGTCGCATCTTGATCACAAGTGTCGCAAGTGTCACAAACATCATACTTTCATCTTTCCTATGTCGTTCCTCTAACGACATCATAAGGACATTTAAGACACCTCAAAGACTAATTTTGAAGAAGAGAAATCAGTTGACAAGGAGTACAAACCTTTTGCCACCGGAAAAACCACTCAAAAATGGATTTTGGAGGAAAACGCTCCCCTACCCACTGTCAGGGAGTGCCAGTGCTCCCTGGGCCTCTTTGGGGGAGCGCTCAAATTCTCTGTGTACCCTTTTGGGGGAGCACTACCTTTTTTGAATGAATGTTTGGTTTGTTGAGCTAAAACAAGGAAGAATCCCGTCAATTTATGAAGGTGGTTGGATTCGAATAGAAGGTCAAGGCATGATATTAGGGAAGATCCTCAACTGAAGCAGAAGAATCCTCAACATATACCAAATATCTCTCAAGTGGTTGGGCCTCTCCAAGGTTATATAAGGAGGCCTTCTCATGGTGAAAGGGGAGGTAAGAGACTAAAGATTGATACCAAACTTATGATCCTATAAGTGGTATTAACAGAAGAGATGTGGAGATTGAGAATTACACCAAACTTATGATCTCATAAGTGAGATGTCATCAAAGCAATCAATGTAGATTACTCAAGCAAAGGAGAACTAGAAGAAGTTGATGCACCTTCATCAAAGGATTGTAAGTACTTTTACTTGTTCTTATCAATACATCAATGCTTGGCCTATTTCTTTCAAACTTATGTTTGTTCTACATGAGTTTGTATTTAGTAGATAGATCTATATTTGAGCTAATCTTAGTAGAATAGGAATTCCATTGTATCTTTGTTTTCTCTACAAGACCTATCAGGGAGCTCGAGATCGAAGCTCAACCTGGACTTTGCAAGGACAAACATCGTTAATAAGGTACATATCTTTCTTCTTCTCTTTCATATGTTAGCTTGATTAGATCTAAAAGGATGTCAGTGTCCATGTTGAGAACCTTTTTGTCTTGGCCTTAGGAGTTTAGAGACCAAGAGGGAATCTGCTTGTCCGTAGGAGGATTCACCCGTAACAGAAATTGGCAACTCCACTCGGGAGGAGCTCTGATTTTTGTTTCCTTTCCTAGATCTTGTTTTGGACCTTTGCCCACTCTTTTGACCTTATCCATATTGTCTCTTTGATTCTTAGATCTGATTGATTGACTCTTGATTTCATCATATGCAATTTGATTGACTGAGTTTGCTTGATTTTTTGAGTTTCTGGGCATTTCTCTGAACTTTGGAAGCAGAGTGCTCCCCTTCCCTTGCTATCAGAGTGTTAATACGCCTTGGTGGTCTTACACAGAGAATTGGAATGCTTTGGTACCCCTTACACCAGAGCGCTACCCCCTTTTCTGTGAAATATCCTCTAGATTTTCAATTTCTGAGTTCAGTTTTTGTTTTTTTCACTTGCTCAGAGTCTCATACTATCAGTACATCTTGGTATTGGCCTTCAACACCCTATTTTCTAAGAATTGATATCTTCTTGTTTGGAAACTTGACATTTTCATTCCTTGCCTTGAAGTCACTCTTTCTCTTTGTTGACCTAGAGTTAACTTGTTGTTTTCTTCTCATTTATCTGTCTGAGTGAAAGATTTTGTGAGGAAATCCAAAGGTCTGTAAACCTTTCCATTTGATCTTTGAGGTTAGTTTTCCATCATTTCTCTTTTGTTTGAGGTTTTTGGTTCTTGTTTGAAAATTTGGTTATCTTTGTCTTTCTTGTTTATTCACAATGAGAGTATATTTTTGTTTGTGTGAGGATTGCTTCTGATTGTTTAATCCTGAAGTCTGATTGACATTGGAAGTTTTACATCTGATTATCATTCACATATAAGAAAAAGGACATATTTTAGTGATTGGTTTGGATATTATAAGGCATTTATGAAATTGTTAGCATTCCATTGGATTTGATTGAGAATGAGGATGTTGCATCTCAGTGTTTGATAATAAAAAGAACTTTCTCTCTTTCCCTTAAATAGGCATTCATCGAAAGACGAGACTGCTTATCATTTTCTTATGCATTTTTTGGGAATTGAGTCATCATACCATCCGTTTCACTTTCATACACCCTTGAGTAAAGAACAACTATAAAATTATCGCTAATTAAAATTTATCTAGAACATTTTTGTTTTTAGAATCTTCCACCAACATTAGACTAGGACTAGTACTTTGGATTAGGCTTTGAGTACAACTCTCCAAAGTTTTTCAAAACAAGCATTAGTATCTTGCAATAGGGAGAGAAAATCCAATTGTCGTATAGGCTTTCTGGGATCCCCCTCTCACACAATGGTTACACACGAGATCGCATTCGAGAGAATTATGGAGATTATCCCTCCATGGTTCAACTGTTTGTAGTGGTCAGATCGTATATTGGGGGTCACTTGAGGGTATACCCACAATTATGTGTGGGAGCCTCTTGAGTTGATTTCAGACTTGTTATCCTACCCATACGTTCATATCGGACTGTTGACTGTACTTTCCCAAGGGATGACTGTGAGTTGGTGTCCTTAGTTTCCACAATCTTTATGTACTTACACTGAGGTGATGATGAAGGGAAGTCTCACTGTACCTGGAACAAACATTGGTCAAAGTCACTCGGGCTCCTTGGAGGGTAAATCCACAATTACTGCATGGAACCTTGCACCAAGGTGAAAGTTCGTTAAGTAGGTCACCATTGTAACTGTTCCACCATATCCTAGCCCCTTCTTGACTTGATCATGCGACGTTGGATTTCATCACCACCTAGTACAATCATTGAGAGAAGTTTTGTTTGCTTGGTTTTGATTCCTAGATTTTATTAGCATATGCTTTTTCTTTTCGTTATTTGGCCCTATATTTTCAGTGTGTATTGTTACTCTCCAAAACTGAGCCTGTAGATGATAAAGGTCTTTTCCTATTGCGTAGGATGCAAGGGCTACCTCCGAAAGGCTACCAACCCTTACCTCCTAACCCTCCAGAAGACAACTACCATGGAGAGGTAGAAAATCAATCTGACGCTGGGAGTGTTATTGATCCTCCGTTAGACAATCCAGAAGGCACTTTGGTTATGGTTGAGAATCCCACTACTCACACATCTATGTCAGTAACATCATATACAAAGAGGTCCCACAGTTACCTGAGAGAGATTTTACCGAAACATATATGGGATCCACAGAACCAATATTTAGTGATGAGTATAGGACTCCTGTTTTTCCTACCACTGCAGTAGATACAAATCCCACACCTGCTTGTTCTGTATGGAGGACTTCATCAGGACGTGATCTCTATGAGCATTTTGAATCCATTCAACAACCCTTTAATCCTCATGACCCTCCTGTTGAAACAGGACCATCTGGTCAAACTATGAATTACCCCATCGATCAGGTCATTAACCCTACTGTTACGTCAGCGCAAGTCCATCCTAATGCTAGACTCATCACCTCTACTCTTTCCCAAGGATCTTCGATCCCTACCCCCACTTTTACAAACTTTCACTCTACAACTCCACATGTTCCGCACGATCTCGCTGGGACATCTTTGCACCAGAGAATGCATGCCCTTGCCAGCCAAATACAACCAACTAGAGGGAAACCACCATCTAGAGGACCTATCCCTCCTAGAATACTACCATTCTATGGTGGGCCTACCCCTCCCGGGGGACAACCCCCTTTTCATGCTCCTTTTGGAGGGAAACCTCCCTTTTCCAGCCATACCCCGGTCGTTAATCCACCGTTGGTAGGAGGGAAACCTTCATTTGCTGGAAACCCTTCACAATCCCAGGGAGTATCTTCGAGAGGCACATTTACCCAACCCCATGTTGGGGAGCACTCATATCATAACCCACAAGGAGGAGTATCAAATCCTGTTCCTTCCGGACCATCTTATGGACAACCTTATCCGGGTGGCATCCCAAACACCACCTGGAGTCCTCAAGGAAAAAAACCTTATCCTTCCCAAGGGTCTAATGTTTATCCTCCCCCTAATGTGTATCCACCTCTAGGATATACTTCTTACCCTCCTCAAGGGAAACATGTTTATCCTCCTTATGGGCAAGCAAATCACCCGACTTATAATGCTTAGAACCCACCGGGTTATGCAAATGTTTCTCAGCTATCATCAAATCCTGCTTATCCTGGTCAATAAAAACTATATGTAGGAGGACCTACTGGTTACAATTATCCACCTAACCCAGTTTATGGTCCTACTGGTGTTCCTATGTCACACCGGTATCATCTGCAAATTAACCGACAGTTTCCTTTCCTTGTGACTCTGGATCTCCCAAACTTGTCTCGGTTAACCAATGATCCTATTTTTCATTCCCCAGTTTGGCCAGTTATTCTAGCTAAAGTTCCTTCTGATATTTCAAAATTTGACAGAAAATATGGACAAGATCCAAATAACCATGTGATGACTTTCCAATTGTGGTGTTCATTAAACTCCCTCATGGATGATTCTATACATTTGTGTCTTTTCCAGAGAGAACTTACGGGCTCTGAAACAAAGTGGTATATTGAACTACCACGTGCTTCTTTTCATGATTTAAACTCCCTTGCCATGTCTTTCCTCACACACTTTCAACTACCTATTCGCTATGAGATGAGTACCAAAATCTTGACCTCCCTTCGTCAGAAAAACTCTGTGCATATCTCCGATCATATTCATGAGTGGAGACGACGATGAAGTTTGATCAAAGCAGTCATTCCTGACCAATTATTGGCGGAATGGTTCACTAAATCACTTTTACCCCCGATCTCTTGTGATGTTGTTATGGGTGGTGCAGTCATAGAGGAATAAACCATTGCTCGCGCTCAGTACTAAGATTTGGTTTATTCAAAATCTGGTACTTTGTATGAGTTTCTTTTGAATGCTGCTTGAGCTAATGCCGATCCATCTAAGCCGTCATCCTCATCTCATGCGAACGGTGTTATCGGTTCCATCAAAACTCAATCTACTTCCCAGTCGACCACACTCTCCTCTACCTGCCCCAAAACTCAGATTTCTGAGTTGAATGCAGTTCAATTTTCCCCTTGACAACAATCTGGAGGTAATAAGAAGGAAAAAAATAAATCAAAAAATACTAATAACAATGAAGAACCAAAAAATGAAGATAAAACAACTACTACGAAAAGAAACCAAAACGGAAACTGAAATTCCTTTGTATCATTTGTGGTGACGATCACTACACTCGAGACTGTCCAAATTTCAATGAAGTGGCCAAAAGTTTCCAGGGAAATTCACAACCCGATGTGCTTACTCATCCTTTTCGATAGCAGCAATCCACGGTTTTTGAAACCCCCTTTCCTGGGGGAAGTTCTATCCATTCTCATGATGATGCCTCAACAAGTGCACATATTTATATGTTTAATGGGATTAATTTGACGACTCGCTTTAAGACATATGACACATCGGTTAAACCTGACAAAGGAAAAATCACTAACGGTACCGATACTTTATCGGATCTATCACCATCCTCCGTTAGTCCTCCATTAGTTAATCCTCCATTTGGACCACTTCAGATTGAGAAATCTACGTTTGAATCTATCTTACGCCCTCCTAAGATCACTATCTGTAAATCTACCTTTAATCCTAGCTCACGTGCCGCCTAGAACTACAACATTGTTGGAGATTTGGCTCAAGCACCGTGTGATATGTCTGCGTTAGAAGTTATACAACACTACCCCAATCAACTTAGAATGCTCTTGGCCGCTATTGGCACTATTGATCCTGAGTCATCCAACCATATCATATTTAACCTAGACGATTATACATCTTGACTCTCCCACCAACTTGCTTTCCAAATTGATGTTGTTGTTCACAATCAACAAACTCACCAAACCATGTTGGATGAGGGAGCCTCTACTTGTGTCATGTCTTTAGAATGTTGGAAAAGTTTAAAATCACCCGCACTTAACAAATCCCCAACGATGTTATGTGTATTCGATGGGTGAGGTTTTCATCCCCATGGGCTTTTACAGTCCCTGCCCGTCCAATTGGGCGACAAAACCATCATTGTTGATGTCGAGGTGGTCAATGCTCCCATCGATTACAACTTATTACTTGGAAGAGGTTGGTTTTATGCTATGACTATCGTTGCCTCGTTGGTGTTTCGATGTGTACAATTCCCTCATCAGGGAAAAATTGTCACTGTCGATTAGTTAGATTTCTGTACACCCGATGCTCGCATTCCCACTACCAACAATATTCCATTCTTGGGAGATCACAAGATCACGTATGAAAGTGTTGGTGTTGGATTTTTAAAAGATTCTATCCTTATGGGTACCTTCCCTACACCACTTCCACCGAATACACATCATATTGGCACCGTCGATATGATTTTGACCATGGCTTATCAATCTTTGGAATCATCTAACCCTTGGATTGTACCTAGTCCCTTGGAATTCGATGCACTAGGTGACACCATGCCACTTAGTCTAGCTGAAACATCATACGTTGTTGTCCAATCCACTTCTCCCTCCTCGGATGACCAACATCTCTTGGAATCTGACAGTTACTCGATGCCATCATGGTTAAATTCCTTGTCGTCTGCGATTGACTGCATTCCCCCAATTTTTCCTTCTGATGAATCTATTATGGAAATGTTGAGCATTGACGAGCTACCTCGGGATGATAACCATCATCGATCCTCGTTTCTTCCCCCTCGTGAAGAAATTTGGGAAGATACACACTCTATCTTCCCTCTTGATGTTGATTTTCCGTTATCTCCCATGACTTCAACTTTCGATGATTTGGATCTAGTAGTTGACATGGTGATCTCTTCGATAGGGCTATTGGAGCCTGATCTCGTTACCCATGTCCCAGCCCTCGACATGTGTTCCTTCCAGAGTGATTTTCTTCCATACAGTGAAGATCTCTTGGAATCCATGACCGAGTTTTGTTCCTTGACATGGTATCCTTCCAGAGCGTTATTCTCTTGGAATCCATGATCAAGGAGAGTCCATGAGCATAGTTTCTCTTCTCTATAGCAAGATTGTTAAAAAATTAAACATAAGTTATGAGCATAGTTTCTCTTCTCTGTGGCAAGCTCATTGAAAAATGAAACAAAGGCCACGATCATAGTTTCTCTTCTCTGTGGCAAGCTTGTTAAAAAATGAAATAGAGGCCATGAGCATAGTTTTCCTCTCTATAGCAAGCTTGTTAAAAAATTAAACAAAAATCTGAGGATGGAACCCGGAGCCCAGAGCATAGTTCTTTTTCTGTCTCAATCTCGTTAAAAAATGAAATAGTTACCTCTCTTGAACCTTCTTTTCATCCACTCTTATCCTTTTTCTCCGTTTAGTAGAGAAATTGGTGACAACCTCAACGTCGGTGAATGAATTGAAGCTTGGAGGGCATGTCTCCAACCTTTAATGATCATTTTGGAGTTAAGCCACTAACTTTCAAGCTGGGGGAATACCAAGCTTAGTCTTTCTTCTTTCTCGTACTTGAAAAAACAAGAGAATGTAACTGAGTAGACTTTTATCACTTTTTTGGACTTGTATGGATATACGAAAAAGGAACCCCTTGGAGTAGTCTTTAAGTTCTTTTCAGACTCTCTAAACATGAAAATATTGCCGTGTGATCTTTCTTCCTTTCCCACTCATTAAAAGGTTTGAAAGGGTGTCTTTTGAGTGATAATTTATCTCTTTTTTGGCCTCGCAAGTCTAACATTACGAAAAAGGACAACATTGGAGTCATCTTTAAGTTGTTTTTAGACTCTCTAAATATGAAAAATCATCACGTTTACCTTCTCTGGACTTGTTAAACAATCATACATTGAAGGGCCCATATGGGACCGAACCTTTACTTCTTCCAGTTCGTTAAATAAAGGAAGAGGGACTTACCGAAGGTGAGTCATATCGAGCATGTTTTACCCTCCTCGAGCTCGTTAAATTAAAAAGAGGTACTCGCCTATCTGGATGGGGAAAAAATTGGAAGAAGCAAGAAAATCAGTTTTGAGAACACTACCAGTAACTCTTACGGTCGCCCTTGAACAAGACACTTTGTCTTTGGATGCATTTTAATCCGCTAAACCTCTACACTGAGCCAATCATCTGAGTTTATTTTACTCCTTTGGGTCACCTAACAAAAGTCATAACATACAATGCATCATCAAGTTTTGGTCCATGTCAAGTTTCTGTTTTTGTGCCTCGGTGTTTACGGGAAGTATCTGCCTTGAGAGTCAGCCATCACAAATATCTTGTTTCAATACCTATGTCAGTCCATGTTCATTTGATATACCAATTATATTTTTGTGTCCAGTTCATGTCGTTGATGGGGGATACATCAAGGCCCTCCTTCGACAAGTCTATTCCTGTTGACATCAACACACTATACAGGAACTAGACTTAGAATCCAGTTAGTACTTTGGGACCTGCATGCCTCAATGGCAGGCCTCCTCACATCAGAGAGTAGGTTTACATCATTTACCCCTGATCGGATGATTCCACAGATGTTTGACTTCATCTCATCCATTCATATTCGTTGGAATGTACTAGAGTACCTTGGGAATCATTAACATCAATGGTGATCTCCCTCGTGCTTGTTAACTATTTACCTCATTGATCGATAATCAAGTCGTTTCTGCCATGTTTGACATCAGGATGTATATTCACATGGTTAGATTCATAGTACATCGGGATTGGTAATAAGACCCTGGGTTGAGTTTTCACTCTTATGTACTTTTCCCAGGTTGCGAAGGAGTTCTTTTTAACTATGACACATATACTGTTACATAGATCCACTTTGTATTGGTCTTGGCTATGTCTTGTCGTCTCATACATCCACTGTGTATTATTCATGGCTACGATTAGTTCAGTTCATGGGAGTATAGATCCACATTGTGTCTTTAGTGGCTATACCATTTTGTCAATATAATTATGTATCCGTAGTGTATTTATGGCGGCCATACCTAAAAAGTCTTTATCACTCAAGCATAGGTATGCCTGCCTTAGGTTTGAAACATGTCATAATATTTGTTTGATGGTTGTGTGCATCTTTTTCCAGCCTCTCTGCGTCCATACCCTTGCTCGCAAAAGTCTACAAAGTAATTCATTCATCATCGTCTTCTAACTTCGCACTTTGGGAGGCAATTTGTTACACATCAAAATTACTCACTTCAATAGTGTCGCAAGTGTCGTCATTACAAGTGTTGTAAGTGTTGCATCTTGTCCGCAAGTGTCACATCTTGACCAAAAGTGTCTCAAGTGTCACAAAAATCATACTGCCATATTTCCTATGTCATGCCTCTAACGACATCATAAGGACATTTAAGACACCTCAAAGACTAGTTTTGAAGAAGAGAAATCAATTGACAAGGAGTACAAACCTTTTGCCACTAGAAAAACCACTAAAAAACGGATTTTGGAGGGCAGTGCTCCCCGGGCCTCTTTGGCGGAGCACTCAACTGTTCTGTGTACCCTTTTGGGGAAGCGTTACCTTTTTTGAATGGATTTTTGGTTTGTTGAGCTAAAACATGGAAGAATCCCCTCAATTTCTGAAGGCAGTTGGATTCAAATAGAAGTTCAAGGCATGATCTTAGGGAAGATCCTCAACTGAAGGAGAATAATCCTCAACTTATCCCAAATATATATCAAGTGGTTGGGCCTCTCCAAGTTTATATAAGAAGTCCTCCTCATGGTGAAAGCGGAGGTAAGAGACTAGAGATTGATACCAAACTTATGATCCTATAAGTGGTATTAACAGAAGAGATGTGGAGATTGAGAATTACACCAAATTTATGATCTCATAAGTGAGATGTCATCAAATCCATCGGTGTATATTACTTGAGCAAAGGATGGACCTTCATCAAAGGATTGTAAGTACTTTTACTTGTTCTTATCAATACATCAATGCTTGGCCTGTTTCTTTCAAACTTATGTTTGTTCTACATGATTTTGTCTTTAGTAGATAGATCTATATTTGAGATAATCTTAGTAGAATAGGAATTCCATTGTATCTTTGTTTGTTCTACAAGACCTATCAAGGAGCTCGAGATTGAAGCTCAACTTGGACTTTGCAAGGACAAACGTCATTAATAAGGTACGCATATTTCTTCTTCTCTTTCATATGTTAGCTTGATTATATCTAAAAGGATGTCAGCGTCCATGTTAAGAACTTTTTTGTCTTGGCCTTAGGAGTCTATAGACCAAGAGGGAGTCCACTTGTCCACAAGAGGACTCACATGTAACAACATTCAAAGAAACACATGATCCCCTTCTACAAATTGACATTGAGAGTGACCTTAATCTGCTTGTTGCTTCATGCGATTCTTGTCCATGACCAAATTATCTTTGAGGGTATGGATAATAGCCTCTCGAACTGTAAGTGTTTGTTCAGCCCCTTGGAACTTCGAGACACCTAGAAAATATGAGAGAACTGAAGGTGGATTTTTTCCATATATCGCTTCAAAAGGAGTCATACGGGTAACTATATGGTAAGAAGTGTTGTACCACCATTCCTCTAGTGGTAACCATTGAGCCCATTGATTCTTCCTTTCTGATGCAAAACACCTAAAATATGTTTCCAAACATTTGTTGACAACTTCAGTTTGACCATCAGTCTGGGGATGATAAACTATGCTGAGATGCAATTGGGTGCCTTGTAGCTTGAACAATTCTTGCCAAAAATTACTGGTGAGAGTGGGGTCACGATTAAAAACAATAGAATGTGGCATGCCATGAAGCTTGAAGACCTAATCCATGAAAAGTTGAGCCACAATGGATGTTGTAAATGGGTGTGGAAGATAACATAAATGAGCATGATTGGAAATATGATCAACTACCACCATGATGACTGATTTATTGCCCAATTTAGGTAAGCCTACAATAAAATCCATAGAGATATCCTGCCAAATAGCAGGTGGAATCAAAAGCGGTTGTAGTGTGTCAGGAGATTTGAATAATTTTCCCTTGTTGCGTTGACATACATCACATTCAACCCAAAAATTACGAACATTCTATTTCATACCATCCCAAAAAAACGAATGTTTGACCTAGTCATAGGTTTTGGTAAACCCGGAGTGCCCAGTTATGGGTGTAGCATGAATCTCAGAAAGTACCATGGATTTAAGTTTTGATTGTTTACTTAAATACAAACAAAATTTGTATTGAAATTCATCATTGAAGCAAGAGTATCCCTGGGAAACTAGAGAATTGGATTGCAATTTTTGTATCAGATGCAAACTTTTGGGATCGTGTAGCCATTCCTGGTGAACAACTTGGAGCCAATCTGGTACAATGAAGGAGAGAGAAAAAAGGGACCCTTCATCTTGATATTTTCTGGAAAGTGCATCAACAACCAAATTGTCTTTTCCTTTCTTGCAAATGATCTCATAATCATATAAGATCTTATTCACCCATTTTTGTTGCTTGGGGGAGGAAAGGTGTTGTTCCAAAAAATACTTGAGGCTCTGATGATCTGTCTTAAAATGGAAGTGTTTCCCCAATAGATAAGTGCACCAAATATCCACAACATGTAGAATAAACAACATATCCTTTTCATAGATTGATTTGCCCAAATTTCTCTCGGACAATTGTTTGTTGGTAAAGGCCAAAGGCTGACCCTCTTGCATAAGGACAACATCAATTCCTTTTCCAGAAGCATCACATTCTAGGAAAAAGGTCTTTGTGAAATCAATAAGGGCTAGTAATGGAGTGGTGCACATGGCCATCTTCAATGATTTAAAATCATGAGCAACCATTGGAGTCCAAGTGAAAGAATTATTTTTAAGGAGTGTAGTGAGAGGTGCCACAATCTTTCCATAATTCTTAACAAACTTGCGATAATAACCCGTTAAACCCAGAAATCCCTGCAAGATTTTGATAGTCTTTGGGTGAGGACAATCTTGCATAGCTTCAATATTTTTAGGATCCACCCTGATGCCGACCTTACAAACAAGATGACCCAACTACTTGACTTCCTAGGTGCAAAAATAACATTTATATTGTTTGAGGAAAAGTTGGTGCTGAGAGAGTAGATGGAGAACTCGATCCACATGAGCAAGATGGGTTTTCCAAGTTTTTCTATAGATGAGGATATCATCAAATAAAACTAAGACAAAATGATGGAGAAAAGAATGGAAGACATGATTCATGAGGCTTTGGAAAGTAGAGGAAGCATTACACAATCCAAAGGGCATGACCAAAAATTGATAGTGGTCCTCATGATTTCTAAAGGTAGTCTTAAGAATGTCTACCTCTTTCATACAGATATGGTGGTAGCCGGAACAAAGATCGAGTTTAGTAAAGAACTAGGTGCCACTCAATTCATCCAAGAGGTCATCAATGATAGGAATGGGAAATTTTTCTTTAATGGTGAGTTTGTCGAGGACGTTAAAGTCATGACACATGCGCCAATAACATTCTTTCTTAAGGACCATGACCACAGGAGAAGAGTAGGGGCTTGTAATAGGGAGGATATCACTTGCATTGAGAAGTTCTTTAACCATTTTGTCAATTTCATTTTTTTGGGAAAAGGGGTGACGATAAGGACATATATTGGGAGGAAACATTTATGGGACAAGGGGACTGGAATGATCATTAACAACATGGGATAGAGGGAGTACCTGGGGAGTGGAAAAAATAGCTTGATGTTTAGAGAGGATGGATTGGAGGTCCTACGACATAGAGTGTGTCTCAATTGCTTGTATGGCATGGAGTTGGGAAATAATTCTAGAATGACCTTTTTTGAGCAGCTTTTCCATGTGATGGGAACTAATAATCTCCGGGGAACCAGCGATGATGCCTTGGAACTTATATTGTTGGCCCTCCTGGTCGAATTGCATGTTTAATTCCTTAAAATCCATGAGAATGGGACCCAAAGTCCTTAGCCATTATGCACCCAACACAATGTCACAACCGCCCATGTCGATAGCAAACATATGAGATTTCAGATGGTATTCACCAATTTGGAGATGCACATTTTCACAATTCCCTCCACATTTCAGGGACCCACCATTGGAAATTATGATTTGGAAATTATTGATTGCACAAATATAACAATTAGTTTCTTGGGAAATGTCATGATGAATAAAATTATGGATGCTTCCACTATCAACAAGAATGATGACCTTCCTATGCTTGATGTAACCAATTAGCTTGAGGTTTTGGGGAGCAGAGAAGCCAGTGAGAGCATTTAGGGAAATGATCGATTCTACTTCGGGAGGGTATGAGGGAGGGGTTTTGTCAGTGGGTTCAAGTGACACAAACACAAGGGGAGCCTCGACATCCTCGTCTGAAACATCCTCCAAGAAGGCCATAAAAATATTTTTTTCCTTACACTTGTGTCTCGAAAAATATTTGTCATCACAATTAGAACAAAGGCATTTTAGTTGGCATTCAACCATTTCATCCCTGGTAAATTTCTATATCTTTAGTGAAGTAGAAGGAGGAGTGGGGGTTACTTGTTTAGTGCAAGGAATAAAGGAGGGTTTGTGGTTTTGAGAAGAGAAAACCTATTGTGCTTCCTCAGCTCTTTTAGTAGCGTCCACCCAAATTTGAGGTTGATCCATGAGGACATGAGCACAAATATCATCCTTGAGGCCACTGATAAAAAATTCTCAAAAAAAAGCATCAGACATGCTCTCTGTATGAAAATCCAGTCGCTAAAAAAAAACTATAAAGTCTTCCACTATGCTAGATTGTTTCAATTTCGTCAAACGACCTAGATGGTTGGTGTCAGTTTTAAAGTGTTCATAAAGCTCTGCCACAAAGTGTGTCCAAGTCACATACCCTTAGCGAGCATTTTTTCTCCATTGCCACCATTGCCAGCGTTATTGATCTAGATGCATAACACCATACCGGAGTTTGGTCAACTCATCTGTAATTCCATACACAGAGAAATAATGTTCCATTTGAGTTACCCAGCCAGTGGGATCCGATCCATAAAATTTGGTCACAACCACAGACAGAAGGTGTAGGTCACGCTGAAAGTGATGGGGCTAAAAATTCTGGGAATGAGAGAAAGTTTCACCTTCGGTATGAAAAGGTGGGTTAGATAAGGGAAGATCTCTAGGGATATGTAGCTTGGCATAGATCATCGTAGTGACAGATTCAAGCTAGGTAGTAATGTATTTTTTGAGCTCTTGTTTGAGTTTTGTGATTGAGGCGACGATGGAAGAATGCATCCTTTGATTGATGGTGTCAATATTGGCACTGAGCCATCGCACTTCTTGTTGGGTTTTTGTGAAATTAGAGTGCAAGGTAGTGAAGCGAGATTCCAAATCTTGGCTACGGGTATGGGCCATGATGACAAGGGAACACGAAAAGGGGCAGGTGGGACCATACAAAAAATGGGGTATGGGTGAAGTATATCACAACGATTAGGACGACGAGTTGAATTCAATGGGGTAAATCCCAAATAAGGGTGTTGGAAAGGGGTCAGTTCCAGAAGAAAAACAATTTGCTGAAAAATGATAGGTATGACTGCGATAAGGGTGAAGAGAGAAATCAAACACAATAGGTCTCAAATAATGGTGCCAACAATATCCAAACTTTTTTTTTTCTCCTACGAAGTTATACTCCAATCTGAATAATACTGCAGTGATGAAATGCCCAAATTCTTAATAGGGAGAAATGTGTAGTAATTTCGCAACTCGAATGCAGGAGACACAGTTGCACTGCAATAGATCTTGTATGTTCTATTTTTGTTTCCATCCCAAGGGTTAGGTATTCAAGGGTTTTATAGACAATGGTTTTCCTTGTGCTATAGATCTTTGATATATGTGCGGGGTCCAACAGAAGTACTCAACCCAATATCTCAGGGAACCAACTAAGGAGGATAGACCGTTCCCTTAGCCGTACTGCCCGACTACCCAGGTACTAGAGAGTATCTTCCTAATTTTTTTTCTCAGTGGAACTATAACAGTCAGGCGGCTGATTGATTTATCTATGGAGGGATTTATTAGATTTAGGTCAATCCATATACAGGTGTTGTCTGATGCACTACCACTCGAAGGGGTACCAACGAGGGTTACAAGGGTGACCAACAGATGCTCTCTTAAGTAACACCTATATTTACTGCGTGTATGAATCCACAACCATGATTTTATGCGTGTAATGACAGATCTTTGTAACTTAAAGACGCCCAAATAGGTCTCTACCCTAAATAAAAAATTAACCCACAATTTTCCATCGAGGAAGGTGCTCTGATACTACTTGTAATATTTCAGATATAAAAATGTATGCAGAAGTAAAATAAATAGCTATAAATGACATATGAACAACAATATAACTAGTACAACACCACAATAATACCAAAATGATACTAGAATAACACCAGAAATAACACTTTGATTGTTGAGAGCATTGTTCACTTGCCTCTTTGAGGGGGAAACCTCCACCAGAGAAGAGATCCATTACAATAATATCCAATACAAATGTTATCATACCCTCGAATCCTATTTATACTAAATATGTCTATCAAAATAACCATCTAGAGGAAGATCCTTCTAGAAGTGAACGCTTCTATTAGGTCTTCTTACATTGGACTTATTCTTCCTTATCGCTAGGCCTTATTAATATTGACCTTTATTACATGGAAATATATTATTATACCTACGTGAGGGGTTAGGTCCCTAACATCCACCTTCCAACAACTCTCCATTGATTCCCAAGATATTCACAGTGAGATAATGTGTTGATGATCAATTTTAATGTATCATGAATGGAATTGATTTTATGCATATTTGTTTAAATTTCATGATTTGATCCTTGTAATTGACACATGGTGGAATCACTAAGAGATTAGGGTCACGGAGGAGGATAACACCCTCATTATTGTCAAAATTTTCTATGGTGAAGTGTCTTATGTTGAATTACAAAGTATAATTTAGTAAGTATTTTAGTTCATTGTGGAAACAAATTTAGAACAATGTTTTTTCTTTGTACAGTATCTAGAGAAAAGAACCACACCCGGGCGCAAAACCACTCGAGTTTCTTTTTCAAACAAGGGAATAACTATCGATTTCTAGGATGCTCCTAAGGGTGGCGATGGTGGCAGTGGTCAATGAGTGACCAATGATTGCCATTTGTATCTACGCCACCATATATATATATTTTTTTTTATGTTAGGGCACTTGTTGTTGTTTAGTGTATTGGGCACAATGTTCCATTTTGTAAAAAATGTACAATTTAGACAATGTTGAATACATACATACATACATACATACATACATACATACATATATATATATATATACATTTCATTGCACATTTTTTATGAATGTCATTGTTTCTGCATTCTATGTTGATGAATGTATGAATTTCAAAGTGTATGGATTTTATGTGTATGAATGTATGAATTTATTTAATTTGATTAATGACTATATTTTTGTATCTAGGCCACCATATGGATTTTTTTTTATGTTAGGGCACTTGTTGTCATTTTGTGTATTGGGCATGATGTGTCATTTTGTAAAAAATGTATAGTTTAGACAATATTGAATACATACATACATAC
>ML779306.1:749890-767617 GCA_009831015.1 Picea engelmannii | reverse complement strand
CTATGGGTATTTCTTCAAGGGTTGACATCAATGACAACCAACCTTAATAAACAATCTCCCCCTTTGGCATTGATGGCAACACTCTGATGCAACACTGAAATCATATCACTCATGCTCCCCCTGAAACCATGCCTCTGTCCTCTGCATCTAATAAATCTGATCCTCCTGGAACTATGCCTCTATCCTCTACATATGATAAATCTGTCCCCCTTTGTCATCAATAGCAAAGGTATCTTTCCATCCAGGGCTGCTCCCCCTGACAAACTGTCCTCTTATGGTGCTTCCTCATGTACATCTAAGACATATAAGATAAGCATTCAAAAAGAATTCAAAAAGCATTCATTTTTGGAGTAGAAATAACTCCAAGTCTTTGGCGAAGATATTCAAAGGCTTCCCATGGAAGTGGTTTTGTAAAGATGTTTGCCACTTGTTCTTTTGTTCCCACATACTCAACTCTGATGTTCTTTTCTGCAACCTGTTCTTGTAGAAAGTGATACTTGATTGGAATGTGCTTAGTCTTAGAGTGCATCACCGATTTTTTTGAGATACTGATGGCACTTATATTATCACAATATATGGAAATGGGCTCATCATACTCAACCTATATATCTGTCAAAGTTTTTTTCATCCAAGGAACCTATGTACAACATGTTGCTGCTGCAATATACTTTGCCTCGGCTGCAGATAGAGATACCGATGATTGTTTCATGCTTAGCCATGATACCAAACACTCACCTAAGTAGAACACTGCTCCAATGGTGCTTCATCAGTCATCAATACAACCTGCCCAATCTGCATCTGTGTAGGCCATAAGTGATAGATATTTTCCTTTTGGATACCATAATCCAAACTCTTCTGTTCCTTTGAGATATCTGAAGATCCTCTTTACTACTAATACATGTGATTCCTTTGGTGCTTCTTGAAATCATGCCACCTGTCCAATTGCCTGCATTACATCTGGTCTGGATGCTATCACATATAGTAGGCTTCGAATCATTGACCTATATTGCCTCTGATCTGCAGACTTTGAATCATCATCTTTTCTCAACTTACAACTGGTTTGCATGGGAGTGATAATTGGTTTGCAATCTTCCATTCCAAACCTATTTATCATTTCTTTGATATACTTGGACTGAGAAATAAAAATTCCTTGGTTTCTTTTCCGTATCTGAAGTCCCATAAAGAAGGATAGTTCTCCAAGTAATGACATTTCAAATTCACTCTGCATGTCTTTTGCAAATTGTTGGCTTAACCTGTCATCATCATTACCAAAAATAATATCATCAACATAAACTTCAATTAATAAAATATTACCTTTACTTACCTTGATGTAGACTTCGCTGTCTTCACTTCCTTTTCTGAACCCTGCTTGCTGCAGATACTTATCCAGTCTGGAGTACCATGCTCTAAGAGCCTGTTTTAGACCATACAAGGCCTTCTTTAATTTACACACATAGTTTGTGTTCTCTGACAACTGAAATCCTTCTGGTTATTCAATGTAGACTTCTTCTTCAAGTTCCCCATTCAGAAAATCTGATTTTACATCCATCTGATATACTTTAACTTTTTTGGAGCATGTGTTATAACCCTAAATTGCACCACACATGCTTACCTGGCATCAGGCCAACTCATATCCCTTCCTTTCCAAAGCCATGCTGAATAAACTCTTAAAAATCCTCTTAAAACAAGTGACACGCGCCCTAAACCACTACTGCACGCATTGGAATGCTGGCAGGCCTACTACTGCACACGTTGGAACGCTGGATGGCCTACTACAACCCGCATTTACCTAACACAACACAAAAATAGAAAAGTTGCCGATGGGACAAAAAGCTATGGGTCAGTTAACTGGAACTCCCGGCCATGCATGGCCGAGAGTTCATCCAAAACCCTAGCTCCTTCTAGCCTATAAAAGAAGGGGTAGGGGTACTATTTGGAGGAGAAAAAGGATAGCAAAGAAACTCTGCCCAATTGCCGAATCCGTTTGTCCCAACCCTTTAGCTTTTCCTCAAGCCTAAGGAGAATTCAAGCAAAGCAGTTGGAGGACAAAGAAGAGGAGGAGCCTAGGATCAGGATCGAGGAATGGTGGCCGGTCTCTATTATTATTGTAAGTTGATTCATCTTGAGATTAATAAAAGAATACTTTTCCCGTCCCAATGCACGAGTTATATATGTTTTATTTGATTTATGCTTAATATCTAAACCTCAAGTAGAAAAATAGCATGCATGCATAGTGTTTTGCCTTGGTTGCAGGATAGTCTTTGGAAGGAGCAGCGCAAGCAAGCAGACAAAGCGCAACGGAGGATCTACACCAAACATCAGTAAAAAGGTTAGTAGGTCTTTTCCATGCTTGTGTGTGAAAAAGGGGTTTGAGTTTTGGGGTGATAGGTTAAAAGTGATTTCTTTAGGGTCATGATCTGCATGCAAGTTTAGCCCTAGCTTGTTAGTCCGTAGGGTATTATTTACCAACAATAGAATTGGCGACTCCACTGGGGAATTACTCTTTAGGGTTTTTCCGGATTTAGTTGAAGGTTTTTTGGGTAGTTTAAAGGATTGGATTTTTTGTTTCTTTGCATGTCTATTTTCTATTAGGTCAGAGCTAGCAGGGAACCTAGTTCTTTATACCGGTTTTTCCTTGAATGTTGCTTGACGACAATTATCAGAACACACAGAGGTACACGTGGCCTGCATAAGGCCTGCACGTGTGTAACCTCCGCCCTAACCTTCTATAGCCTGCGTTTGAACGCTTGCTGTAGAGGTTTCAGTAGCGTGTAGGAGTCAGAGAGCTTAAGAGGAAATCCCCTCTTCCCTGTCAGGATTATACATTCTCAGGGGGATTTCTGGATCCTGTCTGGGTCTTGTTGGTTCACTGTCTTGTCTCAGTTTGCTTTATTGTGTTTGTTATTTTTTGAAATCATTTTTCTTTTCTGTTAAAGAAGAAGCATCCAAGCCTTCAAGAGACCCTGGTTGTCAATACCAGAGGCCTCTTCCAGGTCTGGGCTACCTGTGTTTAGTTTTGTCTTGGAGTTTATACAAACCTGTGGCCTGTGCAAGTTTAGCCCGCGGGTACCCGGGCGCTGTTATAGCCCAACACGCGTTTGCACGCGTGCTGTTTCAGTGACAGTCGCGGGCTTGATTGGTGGATTTTCAGCCTAGGTGGGGCAGTCATCCCCTCCTGTGGTGATAAGTGTTCCTCTCAGGGGTTTGAGTCTAGGGCTGCACAGTCAATAGGTTAGGGCCTCTTACCCTTAGCCTGGTTTTTTCTTAGTTGATTGTTGATAAAAAAGAACAAAAAGAAAGATTTTGTTTTATGGTTTTTAGACAAGCGTAAGAGTCAGTGCTTTCTTGATTGCCATTGTGTGTCTTTGCTCTGGTTCTTTGCGATCTGCGCTTTAATCCAGAATTGTATTGTGTTTTCTTGGTTTTGTGCTTGTCGACATTTTTCCTTTGTTGCTTCATTTAGCACTTAAATAATTTTTTTTTCTTTTTTTCATTTGCTTCTTTGTTTAAAGATTGTGTTGCTGCATCAATAGCTAGGAAGAAGTCTTTTTTCATAAGTTTTTGCAGTACATTTAAAGCATAAGTAGCTCGCAGATTGAGCGAAATTCCTTTATGTTTGCTGCATGAAATCTTAGAAAATTTGAAAAGAAAAAGAAGTCTTTCTTGTTGAAAAGTTGCTGGTTTTTGCATTTTTTGTAAAGGTTTTTGTTTCCAAGCATTTCTTATTCATTTTTCTTTGAGTATTTACACGCCATCAGTTTCACTTTCATACCTTGTGACGTAAAAATCCCATAAAAGCAACGCTAATTTAAAATCTATTAGACTCTTTTGTTTGTAGGGTTCATCCACTAGCTCAGGACTAGGGCCTTGGAATAGGTTGGAGAGTAAATTCTCCAAGGCCACTCAAACCAAACATTGGAGTCTGTCATAGGGAGTGTAGAAGTCTAGTTACGTGAAAGTTATCCGGGACCCCCCTCTAACACAGGGGATAAACACGAGGTCGCGTAAGGAAAGGTAGCGAAGATAACCCCTCCAAAGCCGGACCGAGCGTAGTGGAGAACACATATCAAGGATTTGTTGAGGGATTCCGTCGTTTTCATTTTCCATGGGGCTTAATGGGTCTTGAATCCATTTGAGGTCCTCAATTGTCTTCCGGACCATTTTCTCTCGATACCCTTGATAGGTTTCGGGCTTGATACCCTGCTCATTGTGGTCTACCCGACTATCAACTGTACCCGCCTGGTGACTGTTCGCATGCTGACAAACTAGTTTCCAATCTTTTATAGGGACATACACATGTGACTGTGGGGGTATACCGTGGTACCTAGGAAAGACATCGGGCCATGCTTTGCAGAGTATACCCGGAGGGTGCTTCCATTTTCGATTTTCACTTGTACTAGTAAGTTTCTCTAGTGTTGGTTGTTGTCACTGTTCTTGCAACTAGTTTAGTGTTTTCTTGATTTATCTCTTAGGGGATTATTTTTAGTGTGTGTTACTATTTGATCGTGTAGAATACCTTTGCGTGTCATGGATCTTGTCACATAGTGGAGGATTCAGAGCTCCTCCGGTCATGAAGGCTTCTGGGCCTGCCACCGATTATACTGGAGCCACCCCCGCCACCATTGAGGCGAAGGCTAGACCAACAAGGGTCTTTCAAAGAAAGTGGGTTTCAAACCATTGAGCCCAAACAACTCCCAGAGGAATCAATCACCAATCTTGGCTCGGTTGAAACCTCAACCACTGACACTTGGCCACAAGTTATTGTGCCAATTCAATTTTACGAAAGCCTGTCAGTGCCTCACACAGCTATGGCAACAAACACTGTTACTTCCTCTGGGAATTCTTCTATTCCCATCACCATTGTCACCATAGGAGAAGAATCTCCTAACTTTCTGTCATCGGTCCGAGCCACTACGGTCTCGACCGCAACTACGCCGCACAGTGGCTTGTCCCCATCTATTGCGGTGACCACACCTCCCTTCACACCTAGTACGACAGGCCCTCCGTTCTCATACGGTATGCCTAGTTCGGGTACCAGTCCTGCACTCACTTACTCCACTTTATAGACTTTGGGTCTGGGGGCAGGGAGCTCTAACGCTCCTCTGCAAGGTCAACTTGGGGGCATTCCTGTCCCTTTTAATGCTTTTCCTTACGCTGGAGGTCATATCTCTCTGTTGTCCCCTTCGCTTGGTGGTCTGCATCAGCAGTCCACCGGGTAGCCTGCACACACGAGTTCACTTGGATCCAGGAGTCAAGGAACACCTGCGCAAACTCTACCGGTAGGTTCGTCACCGTTTGTTTGGAATAGGACGTTTGGTAATAACACTTTCGCATCCACTGCTTTCCCATCTAGGGGCACACCCATTTTTGGATAGTCTACTCCGGCGCAGGGTACTATTCCTGCGCTAGGGGCACATATACCAGGACCTTGGAACTCAAGACAAGGATCCGTTCCTTCCTCTGGAATGTCGTCTGGGGTAATTCTTTCCACAGTCAATGGAACTCCGCACAGACTTCTATGCCTCTCCCATCAGGACCGGCATGGGGTAATCCTTCCCAAAGTCTGTCAAACACGATGAATGCCCAACATCCTATGTCCTTTATAGGGAATCAACCAATGATGTCTCCACATATGCAAAACCCTTACGTTGGTCAGGGCCATGGTTTCTACCAGAATCCAGGCCAACAACCAAACTTTTCCTGGCAACCCGGTGCCAGTCAAACTCTAGGACCCTTTTTCCCAGGCTATCAACAACAACCCAAACTACCATTCCTGACGACGTTACACTTGCCAGATTTGACAAGGTTGTTAAATGATCCTATCTGTCATGATCCGCGTTGGCCTCCTATGCCAACGAAGTTGCCTTCGGACATTCTAAAATTCGAGGCCAAGCCTAACGAAGATCCAGGTGATCATGTGACTACTTTCTATCTTTGGTGTTCATCAAACTCATTGAAATATGAATCCGTCCAGTTGCGATTGTTTCAACGCACTCTTATCGGGAATGCCGCGAAATGGTACATAGAGCTTGATCACTCACGATACTCTTCTTTTTGCGAACTGGCGATGGCCTTCCTTAACCATTTCCAGTTACCTGTGAGATACGACGCTGACACAGAGTTGCTAGCCAATTTCGAACAGACGACAATAGACCACATATCTGATCAGATCCTGGAGTGGAGACACCGAAAAAGTCTAATCAAAGTACCAGTCCCACCAACATTCCTGCTAGAGTGGTTCCTTAAGTCTTTAGTCCCACAATTATCCAAAGACATCGCAACTTCTGGGGTTTTCTCCGAAGAATATGCCATCATGAGGGCTCAACAGTTTGAGCTTATCTATTCTCATTCTAGTTTATTATACAACATCCTACCGGATGCACCACGATCAATACTGGATAAAACTATACAGAGAGCCAGACCACATGCCGATGGTATTGTTGGTTCGACGCAAACCAAGCCCGCTGAGCAATTGTCAAAACAATTGCAACAATTATCTATACAACACTCAGCGGACAACCAGACTACTACTTTGGCTGCTCCTCCTACCCAAACGTCGGAAGTACACTCCATGCAAACGACTAACCCAAAGGCCAACCAGTAGCCTGAAGGGAAGAAAAAACAATGAAAGAAGAGTAAGTGGGAGAAAAAACCTACTGACAATGCTGACGAGGGAACCACAGAAAAGAAGAAGGTGAGGTATCCATGCAACTTGTGTGCGGAAGACCACCCGACCCATCTATGTCCTCGACTTGCAGAGGCCCAGAAGTTTGTCACACAGCAACAACAAGCCGTGTTGACTAATCCCTTTCAGCATGGGAAAAATTTAACTCAAGCCTCTACAAGTGCCAAAGGGGGCAGCCAAGAAACCTACCCTCCTCCAAACAATTCCTCATCCGCGAACGTATATATGGTTAGGGGTGATTCTTTAATAACGACTAGAGCACACGACTATAGTAAACCAAGCGCCTCTGAGAAGGGTAAAGAAGCTGAAATCCCATCTCTTCCTCTACAGATTGAGAAGACATTGGGAGAAACAATGACATGCATTCCAAAGGGTGCATTTAAGAAAGCTTCTCACAATCCAAATGCAAGGGCTGCCCAAAATTACTCTGTGGTGGAAGATTTATCCCAAACCCCTTGTGCTATGTTCACTTTGGAGGTCCTCCAAAGTTGCCCTGCTCAGAGGAAAGCCTTGTTGACTGCTTTAGGATCTACTAAGACTTGTAACCCGGGTACCATCATGTTAGATACGACTGACTTGAAACCTCATCTGCCTTACCACGTTGTGTTTCAGATAGTAGTGACTCATCCCATGAAAATTTTTACACGAAATATCTTCCGCACGGTGGTTGACGAGGGCGCTTCGACTTGTGTTATGTCGTTAGCATGCTGGAAAGCCATTGGTCAGCCCGAGTTGTCTCCATCACCTACTCTCCTTACTGCGTTCGATGGTCATTCATTCCAACCACATGGCATCATTCCTTCTTTCTCTGTGCAGTTAGGAGGGAAGACCATGTGCATCGAAGTAGAGGTAGTCGATGCCCCCCTCGACTACAATCTCTTGTTAGGTCGTAGTTGGACTTATGCTATGCAAGTGGTGGTTGCTACAATTTTCCAAGTCTTGTTGTTTCCACACGAGGGTCGGATAGTGACCATCGATCAATTGTCCTTCTCTAGACCTGACCCAGCTTTGGGGGCATCCATGGTTCCCATGATTGATAATCCTCAAGCCAGTGTTGTTAACATAGGATTTGTCTTGTGCCCATCTTTGATGGGTACTTTCGATTACCGACCTCCTCATGGCAATGTCAAGTTTATATCGACTCACCACAAGGCTGAGATTTTTCACATTTCGTCGTTCCGTACGACTTACTTTCAGGATCCGTGGATTCTTCCTTCCCCATCAGCCACGATGGATGAGACGGGGCATGATGGCATGTCCATGCCCTTGTCGGCCGTTGAAGTAGCATACTCTTTGGTCCAACAAGCTTTAGCTACTCCTCATCCGACTCCTGCACAAGAGTTGGATCCACCTCTTGAGCCTATCTGGGCTCAGGGTTCTCTCGCCAATACCGATTCGTTAGACTCAGTCTTGCCTTCTAACGAAGCTGTAATAAAAGCAATGACTAGTCCAGGCAAACCATTTATGCTGAGGGAAATATGGCGACTATCACTGCCACGATACCTATCAACATCTCTCGAAACCCTGGCGTCATGGAGAATGTTTTCGTCGGAGCGGATTGCTCCCCCGAAGAGATTCAAATTTACACGGATCTTTTCAAAGAATTCCACGACGTTTTTGCCTGGTCTTATGAGGAAATTCCAGGCATCGATCCGAAAATTGTTGAACATGAAATCACAACGTATCCTGATGCTAAGCCTGTTCGACAAAAACTTCATCCAGTTAATCCTAGGAAAGCAACAGCCATCAAGGATGAGGTTGAGAAATTGCTCAAGGCAGGGTTCATTTACCCGATTCATTTGACTCAGTGGGTGTCAAACCCTGTGCCGGTCGATAAAAAACAAGGCACGATTCGTGTATGTACCGATTTCTGTGATTTGAATAAGGCATGTCCAAAAGATAATTATCCAACCCCATTCATCGATCATATCATTGATGAATGCCCCGATTGTGAAGCCTTTTCGTTCATGGATGGTTTTTTAGGATATAATCAAATCCAAATCAAACCTGAGGACCAACACAAAACGACATTCATTTGTCCGTGGGGTACATTCGCCTATCGAAAGATGCCTTTTGGTCTCAAGAATGCTGGAGCCACTTTCCAGCGGGCCATGTCTTTTGCGTTTCACAACCTCAAACATATAGTCGAGGTCTATCTAGATGATTTAGCATCACGCTCTCGCAAGAGAAAGGATCATCCTACACACCTCAGACTAATCTTCGAATGTTGTCGCTACTTCAAGATTCGCTTGAATCCCAACAAGTGCATCTTTTGTGTCACGTCAGGACGTTTGTTAGGTTTCATCATTTCAACAATAGGGATCATGGTCGATCCTCTTAAGGTGGAGGCAATAGTCCAGTTTCCCCCCCCCACGCACAATCTTACAACTTCAAAGTCTTCAAGGCAAGGCGAACTTATTACGACGCTTCATTGCCAACTATGCCGAAATCACCAAGGGCTTTATGCGTTTACTGAAGAAAGATGTTCCTTTTTTTTGGGACAAAGCCGCTCAACGCTCTTTCGGCGCATTAAAACACACCCTCAATACCCCACCTCTGCTATGGCCACCTGATTATAACAAAGACTTTTTATTATATCTGGTTGCCGCAGAGTCAACCATAGGCATGGTTTTAGTTCAGGAGGATGATTCATTTTTCGAATACGTGATCTATTACCTGAGCCGAGGCCTCCTAGGACCGGAACTTAATTATACCCATCTCCAAAAACTGGCGTTGGCAGCAGTTCATGCTGTTCAACGGTTCCGTCACTATGTCCTATTTCGCAAGACCACCATCATTGACTTCATGAATCCATTCCAGTACATGTTGACATGACGAGTTATCGGTGGAAAAATCAGTAGATGGATGGTAATCCTCCAAGAATTCGACTTAGACTTCATTTCAGCAAGTCCAAAAAGTCATTGGTCTTCACAGGACTTATCTCGGAGCTTTCGGTTGAGTCAGGTGACGTTGTGCCTAAGGAATTGCCTATTCGGGGGGATATGTTTTTGATTGAATCGTCAGACCCTTGGTACGGGGATATACTGATCTATCTCCAGACTTTGAATTTCCCCACCTCTGCTTCTCGTGATGAGCATCAACGGATACACCATCAGGCTAAGAACTATCTCATACTCAATGATACGTTGTATTGGAGAGGTGTAGAATGCATCTTGCGTTGATGTCTCACTCATGAGGAGGCCATCATAGTGCTCAACAATTGTCATACATGAGCTTATGGTGGTCACTTATCTGGGTTGGCAACAACCCAAAATATTTTACGAGTAGGTTACTTTTGGCCCACACTTATCAAAGATTGTATCGAGTCGGTCAAGAAGTGCCATCTGTGCCAAGTCTTCTCACGGAAGATGAGGGCACATCTAGCTCCCATGTTTCCTGTCATCACAGTCGGTCCTTCACTAAGTGGGGGATTGATTACACTACATGCAACCCCTCATCAGCAAGGGGGAACCTCTATATCATTGTAGCTGTCGACTACTTCACTAAGTGGGTCGAAGCTATGCCGACATTCAAAGATGATGGAGAGACTGCAACTCTCTTCTTATTTAACCATATTATAGCATGGTTCGACGTCCCGAGAGAGATTGTCACTGACCATGGCAGTCACTTTTAGAACCAAATGATGTCCGAGTTAACGTCAAATCTTGGGTTACGGGAAGAACATTCATCACCTTACGACCCCCAAGCCAATGGGCAGGTGGAAGCTGTAAACAAAACTCTTAAGACGATTCTACAGTGAACTATCAACTCAGCCAGGTAAAATTGGCATTTGATGTTATACTTGGCATTATGGGCTTACCGAACCTCAATTAATACTGCAACTGGTTTCTCACCTTTCCAACTCGTTTATGCACTGAAGGCAGTCTTGCCCATCGAATGTCAAATTCCATCTCTGAAATTGGCAGTACAGTTATTGCCAGACACTTCTCCACTTGAAGAGCGGTTAGTACACCTTGAGCATCTTGATGAGCAGCGTCGTGATGCGGCCCTGGCCAACGAGGCTGATAAACATAAGGTCAAGTGTCAATATGATAGGTCTGTTCATCCTTGGATTTTTTCTGAGGGCGACCTTGTCCTGGTCTATGACCAAGACAAGGACCCCCTGGAGGCAGGAAAGTTTAAACCCATGTGGTTCAGACCCTTCATTATTAAAGAGGTGTTAAAGAAGGGCACTTATTGTTTGGTTGATTTTGAAGGGAATGCTTTGGTGGAGCCTAGAAATGGGCTCTACCTCAAGAAGTATTACTCATAGAACGATCACTGTGGGTAACTTTTTGTAACATATGTATAGTCTTTGTACTATTACTTTTTACAATTCTTTTAAAACGTGTTATGGACGTGTCATTGATGTTATCTTTCGTCAATATGGAAGATGTCAATTGAGTCCGAGGTGTTCATTGGGTATGCAGACAGTGCTAGTCGACACATGCGGAGGCTTGCCTCCGCAGCTTGGGTAATCTTTACACCACAGGGTCATTTGTTATCTTCCGGAGGTATATGATTAGGTGACACCACAAACAACGTTGCTGAGTATAGTGCAGTTATTGAGTTGCTTCGTGATGCTTTGTTATTGGGCATCTCTCGTCTCCAGGTCTATCTAGACGCTCAACTGGTTGTGTTGCAGCTAAACAGAATCTACCGGGTTCATGACCCAACTTTACACCGACGATTCCTTAGGGTACGTCTCTTGGAACACAATTTTGATTATATTACATATTTTCATGTTCCTAGGAGTCTAAATCAAATCACAGATACTCTAGCTAATCACATTTTAGATTGTCATCTTGCCCACATATAAAAAGATCATGAACATAAACATGTAAATACACTTTTGCACACGTAATCCATAAGACACCAAAAAGAAGTAAAAATCATATATAAGCATCATAAAATCCTCAGAGTACATAGATGGGCGCAAGCGCCTCAAAAAGTGGGAACAATAACGAGTCACTGGGGCTTGTGCCCTAAAAAATTATATACATATCAGTGCTCATGGCACATAAAAGTCTAAAGTCTATTCAGGGCCTATGGGCACTGTTATAATCATATACAGCCTGGCCCAAAAGCCTAAACAATCGGACCCATGTTCGAGGTACTCCCACGATATGAGTCTGCAAGGAGGGCGAGAAGTCCTCTATCTCTGCCATGGGAATTGTGCGAGTGAGCACAGTGAAGTTCCGCTCAATTTGCCTAAGAACCCTCTCGGCCTCTCCTGTTGGGAGGTTCCCTACCACTGCTGCTCCCTCGGCAGTGGAAGCTGCGGCCTCTGGCTGTGGGTGACGCCTGTTTCGTGCATAATCGTCAGGTCGCATGGGTCCCACATCTGCATGCAATGAATGTTCACCCATCAAAAACTATGGTATACAAAAAACATGATATATATATATCGAAAAGACATAAAAATTACATATGCAAACAAAAAAACTAGATCGGTGGAGACTTACCCATCTCCCCTTGCTCCTCACAAGGAGGCATTGGTATCACTGGATCTCTGGAGAAGTCGATCCCCGCATATGGGTAGTCCTCAATAGCTGGGATCTACCGTGACAGCCAAGCAAAAAAGTTGTCGTTGAAGGCTTCTATGGTCCTTCCACCACCCTGTCACGGCAACAATGCTGCCCATCTGCATACTGTGGGGAAAGTAGCCAGATGTTCTCGTACTGTCAACCGAGGACTAAAACATGGAACTCTCTCGAAGAAAAACGAACACAGGATGGTCCCAAACCTGAAGTTCCTATGTGTCCGCTGTCTACAAGCTGTCAATTGACTTGCCATGCTTGCTAGTAGTGTGGTACTCCAATAATTTTTTTTTGCATTCATGCACTGGATTGCACAGTTCATCTGTGCGCGCGAAGCCTTATGCACGACTGCGGAGACGGTAATCTTCCCAATGAGCGATAAAATAGTCTGCAGGGCGAGGCTGGTGATCCTACTAATGGGTACCGAAGAATTTCTCTAATCGGTCCCAGCCTCACAATAATCCTCTATCAACTCTGAGACTTTGCTCAACCCCGCAGGAAAAGTATGAAAGCTGACAGGTTCCCCTCTCCTCTGTAAATATCCTCGGTGGTGGGCACCAAGGATTGCCCCTCTATCATGAAGGCCTCTGCATCAGGGTTCCAATAATCAACCAAGGAATTCGGTAGCCTTGGTTGTGCGCGCATAAATGGACACAAAAAGAATTTTACCAAACCACCCTGCGTCAGCACGACCATAACGTTCGGATCTGCAGCCACTAACTCATTGGCGGCCTCGTGCTCCCTCTCCCTCCACTGAACATACATCCTGCCAACACAAAAAAAAAAGGGGGGGGGGAATCAATACCTGTTTCAATCAAGTTTTTCATCACGTGGGGGGTACCCGCGGCCTGTTGAGGCGACAGTCGCAGGTACCCGCAGGTTGTCCCTGGACAACCCGCGTTTGCCTAGGGCCGACCTCTTTGAGGTCGACGCCCACCCCCAAAATCAAATTAAAAGCAATAAAAGAAGTATTGAATAACAAGATAAGGGAGTTTGTACTTACTTGGTCCAAGTAGAATTCCGTTTCGTCCATTGTAGCTCCCAGAATCACGATCTTTGGCAAAGGGGGTCTTTTGGCTCCAGAGTCAATTTCCAAATCAACAATGGTGATAATGAGCTGTGGGCTTCTATTTATAGACATTTTTGGCCTCTTTTTGTCACTTTTTTGGGCCCCTTTATCGGTTTCTTTATACCAAAAACCATTTAGAGTGATCCAGGAGTTATATGGGAGGGATTTGATCATGTATTGGGACAATTTTTATTGAGTTTCAAAAAATGAAAAAAATATATTGACGGTCCATAATTTTTTTTTTTTTTTTTCAACTTGAGCATATAGGGTAGGATTTCATCCCAACTGTTGCATCTCGTTGCCTTTCATTCTTATGATATAGGATCGATCCCATCCGGTTGTGACACAGAACCGTCATATCTGCTATAGAAGTGTCGCAACTTGGTGGTAGAGCTTACCAAAACATGGATGCCTTAGGAAGGTCCTGGTTGCATTATGGTGTCCATGCCATTTTCAAACAACACTGTAGGCTCGGGAGTCCGTATAGTCTTTCCTGAATATGAGTTTGAGCCTCATTCACATGGGTCTTTTTTCACTCTTTGTCTTACCCTTCGGACTCCCAAAACATAATGGGTTTCCTTTTAAGCCCTTTTCAGACCCTCTAAACATGAAAAGATTGCTGAGCGATCTTGTGATCTTTCATGCTCGTTAAACTAAAATTTGAAGTCACGTCTGTCCGACAGTAGTTTACCCCTTTTTCGGTCTAGATGGTCAACTGTACGAACAAAGGTCTACTCTATTTAATTCCAATTCTTTAGAAGAGTATCCTCAGGTAAGATTTTATTCCTTTTTCGGTCCCGAGGGACTAAATTTATGAAAAAGAAACCCCCCCTGGAGTCCATAGTTAAGTTCTTTTTAGACTCCCTAAAATTGAAAAGATCGCCGAGTGACCTTATTCTTTCACACTCGTTAAAATGGTCCAGAAGAACATTCCTGATGGAGTCCATAGTTAAGCTTTTTTCAGACTCCTTAAAATTGAAAAAATAGCCGAGTGATCTTGTCCTTGTCACACTCGTTAAAATGGTTTTGAATTGACGTCTAATCGGTGCTAGTTTACCCCTTTTTCGAACCGACCAGACTATTGTCGAAAAAGGTAACCCAATGGAGTTTCCTTTTATGCTTTTTCAGACTCTCTAAATATGAAAAACCACCGATCTTACCTTCTTTGGGCTCGTTAAAATTACATCGAAGGACGTTACCATTGTGTGTTCTATCAACCGCATTTGCATCCTTTACCCATCAACCTAGTAACAGTTTGCCTTTGCATCTTAACACCTTTGGCCACTGGAGGATTTTTCCCGAGTATCATTTCCTTAGAACATCAGTCTTGTCCTTGTGCCTTGAGCTTGTATGTTTCCTGTACTCATTCCTCCATTGTAACGTAATATTCCTTTATTCTTTTTCAACATCATCAAAAAGAACAAAAAAATCAAATATACCCCAAAAAGAGGATGGGAAAAGTATTTTTTTATTATTATTGGCAGCATCATGAGTCACCCTTGGATAAAGCACATCTGTCCATTTGATTCATCAGACTTTGGGGATGTAGTACGACCTTAGGAAGCTTTGATCGCTATATTGAGTTGTGTCCTCCACCGTTTGGTTACTCTTCCAAACATATGGAGAGTTTGCGTTGCCTCCTTCTTCGTAGACTTATGATTAACAGATATGATACCTGAGCCTGAGTCGACCCCTCTGAAATATGTCTCTTGTCTTCATACCCGACCATCCTGAACATCTAATCAAGTCTTTATTCGAAATCACTGAAGCCTTCAGTCCGATCATCAAGATTATCAAGTCCATAACCGACGAGTCGTCGAAGAACTCTGGGTAGTGCAGTCGTACACTCATATTACACTCCTACCCGAGTTTTAGAAGATTTTGAAATTGTTGCTCAAGCTCTGAAGTACAACCATCAGGCCAAATCAACTTCTGGGAGATGGATACTTTATATGTATATCTTTCTGATTTCGAGATGTAGATCTGCTGTGTATTATTCGCAGCTACTCTTCATAGTTGTTTGACATGGATCTACAGTGTATTTGATTGGTATCCATGGTTCTATTTTATCCCAAGCATGGGTATGCCCGCCTCAGTGAGACATTTGATATTTTTTGCATACAACACCTCCTGATTCCTGATTCCTGGGCTCACTCATTCAGCATATCAGTACAGATTGGTAAAGATTGGTAATGTATTTCGACCATCAAATGCTCTTCTAACCTCACACATTAGGGGGCATGTGTTATAACCCTAAATTGCACCACACATGCTTACCTAGCATCAGGCCAACTCATATCCCTTCCTTGCCAAAGCCATGCTGAATAAACTCTTAAAAATCCTCTTAAAACAAGTGACACGCGCCCTAAACCACTACTGCACACGTTGGAACGCTGGAAGGCCTACTACTGCATGCATTGGAACGCTGGCTAGCCTTCTACAACCCACGTTTACCTAACAAAGCACAAAAACAGGAGAGTTGTCGACGGGACAAAAAGCTATGGGTCAGTTAACTGGAACTCCCGACCATGCATGGCCAAGAGTTCGTCCAAAACCCTAGCTCCTTCTAGCCTATAAAAGAAGGGGTAGGGGTATTATTTGGAGGAGAAAAAGGATAGCAAAGAAACTCTGCCCAATTACCGAATCCGTTTGTCCCAACCCTTTAGCTTTTCCTCAAGCCTAAGGAGAATTCAGGCAAAGCAGTTGGAGGATAAAGAAGAGGAGGAGCACAGGATCAGGATCGAGGAACGGTGGCCGGTATCTATTATTATTGTAAGTTGATTAATCTTGAGATTAATAAAATAATACTTTTCCCGTCCCAATGCACGAGTTAAATATGTTTTATTTGATTTATGCTTAATCTCTAACCCTCAAGTAGAAAAATAGCATGCATGCGTAGTGTTTTGCCTTGGTTGCAGGATAGTCTTTGGAAGGAGCAGCACAAGCAAGTGGACAAAGCACAACGAAGGATCTACACCAAACATCAGTAAAAAGGTAAGTAGGTCTTTTCCATGCTTGTGTGTGAAAAAGGGGTTTGAGTTTTTGGGTGATAGGTTAAAAGTGATTTCTTTAGGGTCATGATCTGCATGCAAGTTTAGCCCTAGCTTGTTAGTCCGTAGGGTATTATTTCCCAACAACAACATGCATAAGCTAAAAGCAAATGGATTGCTTCCATTCTGGAAATTGGGGCATATGTCTCTTCAAAGTCGATTCCTTTAATCTGTGCATATCCTTTACATACCAATCTAGCTTTGTTCCTTGTAACCTGTCCATATTCATTCAATTTATTCTTGAAAACCCATTTTGTGCTGATCACATTCTTATTCTTTGGTCTTGGAACCAATTCCGAAGTGTCATTTTTCTCTATTTGATCTAATTCTTCATCCATGGCCTTATTCCAAAATTCATCATGGCTGGCTTCTTCAAAACAATTTGGTTCAATTGTAGATAAGAGTGCTAGGTGTGTTTGTTCCGGTGAACGGATTTTTCTTCTAGTCTCAACTCCTGCATCTTTGTTTCCAATAATATGATCTGAAGGATGATTCTTCTGTACTCGTTTGTTAGGTGTATTTGGAGATACTTGTTGAAATTTTTCTTCTACTTCTGTCGGATTCTCTTCATCTTCATCTTCATCTTCCTCTTCTTCTTCTTTTTCATCTTCTTCTTCAAAAAGTTGTTCCATTGATTTGTTTTCTTCTTTCTTTGATTATGGTCTGCCTGTTTCATCAATTGTTACGTTGATGCTTTCCACAACTTTATTTAATCTTAGATTGTAACACTTATATGCTTTCCTTATACTTGAGTAACCAACAAGTATTCCTTTTTCCACATGAGAGTCAAACTTTCCCATTCTATCATCTTCTCTTTTGATGTAGCATTTGCTTCCAAAAACTCTGAAGTGCTTCACATTTGCTGGTCTTCCTTTCCATAGCTCGTATGGAGTTTTATCAGTGTTGTTTCTGAGAATTACTTTGTTTTGAATGTGAACTATTGTATGCACTGCCTGTGTCCAAAAAATATCTGTCAACTTTGAATCCATTATCATTGTTCGAGCCATTTCTTGTACTGTTCTATTCTTTCTTTCAACAATTCCATTCTGTTGAGGTGTCTTAGCGATGGAGAATTGCCTTTTTATTCCATGATTGCTGCAGTAGTCCATATATTCCTTTGAGGTGAATTCTCCTTCATTATCCGATCTTAAGAATTTGATTCTTGAATCCATCTCATTTTCAACAATTTTCTTGTAGATCTTGAAATTTTCAAAAGCTTCTGATTTGTTCTTGAGAAAGAAAACTGCAGTCATTCTTGTATAATCATCAACTAATAACATAAACTATCTCTCACCTTTTAAGCCTTTTGTTGTAGTTGGTCCAACTAGATCAGTATGCACAATTTCCAGTGGTTTTGTTGTTGAATATTCCTTTGATTTGAAC
>ML779306.1:722171-745789 GCA_009831015.1 Picea engelmannii | reverse complement strand
GAAATAATTTATTTTGTATTCACTTTGAATTATAATACACTCATTACTTCACTTTATTATTTACCTTTTAAAATATCTTAAACCACTTTGATTACTTTGACCTTTTGGGGCTTCTAGATGACATATGAGGATCCTCCAACTTCGTAAGGCCATAACTCTCAAACCGTGAGGAGTTATGTGACATTCTACATACCACCAGAAATGGCATGACATGTAATATCCATATAGAATAGTATTATCTAAAGATATATCATAACGCATACCGTTACCCATCAAACAAACTTGGGTCCATTACCCAAACCTAGGGTCTCCAATTTCTCATGGCCATAACTCTCTAACCGTGAGGAATTATGTGACGTTCCACATACCACCGGAAATGACATGAAAAGATCTATCCATATAGGATATTTTCCCTGACAAATTCACTTTCCTTCATCTCATTATTCCACAATTAATCATGGGTTCTCTTACTCCACAAAGCGTCTTCCCATGAGGGCTTTCACCATAAGGGGACCACTTTGGATTTCATCCATATTTACTTCTTATCGACCGTGACAAAACAATAATGAGTCATATTTACATCAAACACTATTGGGTCCATTACCCAAACCTTTGTGCTACGGGTCTTTCTTCAAGGGTTGACATCAATGACAACCAACCTTAATCAACAAAGTTCAGTCCAAATATATCATGGGAGCATTTTATTTCATTGTATATTCTTTCTTTATTTTATGAAATCTCATTATCATAGAATAGTTGTTTCTTATGAAGACAAGCTAATTGATAAGTTAAGTAGAGGACCAAGAGTTCCATCTACTACCTTTGATAGTAAATGCCCTAACTCTCTCACAACTTATCACTTAGTGTTGCATAAAAAGGCATCATAGTTGCTTATTTCCTAAATTAATTGTTGGAAGATTGGTTTTTGTCATTGATGTCAACCCTAGTCATTGGTTTTGGACCGAAATATTGATGAAGGTATTTGTACATGAAGGATAGTACACATGTAGAAAAAACAGCCATGGATGGATATTATACATCATGTTGTTTTCGGTGGTAGGTGGCACGTCACGTGGACCCTCATGGTTGAGGAGAAATGATTTTTTGCATATGACAAAGTGAATTGAAGAAGGAAGTATAGGTCGACCCTGAAGATAATTAAATAAAAGAATTACAAAATAAAAAAGTTGATGGTGATGATTTAATGTAAAGTTTTATTATCTCTCATATATTCTTCGGTGGAAGGAAGGGGCTAGGATGGAGAGGTAAACCCTCTCTTGATATTGGAGGATTGTATCTTTCTCTTAGAGGTTTATCCCTCCCTTTATATTTGAAAGTTGTAGCTACCTTTGGAAGTCATTACTTCCCTTGAACAATAACTATTGATTATTTCTCATATATTGTTCATGGTGTATTGTGGTGTATTGGTGTAACTCTTATACTATTGTTCTTTTATCATTGGATATAATTGAATTGTTTAAGTATAAATTGAAAAAGTTTTTAAATTGTACTTGATACTGATTCACCCCCCTCTTAGTGTCAACAATTGGTTTCAGAACGGGTTACCTTCAGTACAGTTTAACCATTGGAAGGAAGATCCTAAGAATAAATGGAAGACAACAATCCAAATGGGATTCCACCATTTGATGGAAGCAATTTTGAATACTGGAGTTATATAATGGAAACTTACTTGAAATTTCTTGTGGTAGATGTTTGGTTCTTAGTTGCTTTAGGATACAATTCTTTGAAGAAACCAAAGACTGCAGCTCAGAAGGAAGCAAAAAGGAACAACAAATTGGAAATAGATACCATCCTGGATGGATTGACAGATTCAGTGAAATCCAAGGTGGGATCATGTGCATCAACAAAATATATTTGGGACAATATACAAGACCTTTATGCAAGGGAAGAAGAAGAAAAAGAAGAAGAAGAAGAAGTTGAAGCAAATTACAACATCTCAGATTTCAAAGAAGCAAATAGAGGTCATTTCTTTTTCTTTAATTGTGAAGGAGTAGGACGTGTTGAATTTGAATTTCCTCATCCAAGGATTGAAAGAGATGACACTCAATAATAAAAGTCCAATGAAGATGAAGAAAATCATGAAGTAGAAATGAGTCAACAAGAAGATGAGAATCTTAAAAAATTGAAACATGTTGAGATTGAAAATAGAAATCTCAAAGACACGCATATAAAACTAAGAAGTGAATTGGGTATTTGTGAAATGAAAATTGTAAGCTTGAAGAAACAATTAGAAGACTTTGAGAAACTAATAGAAGAAACCATTTCGTTGAAAAATCTACTCTAAGAAGCAAGAATAATAAGAGAATTAAAGAATGTCCAAATGATGAAGAAAGAAGAAGTTTGTGAGAAACTTGAAAAAGAAGTTGTCTCATTGAGGAAGAGCTTAAGAAACTCTCAAGTGCCAAAATAATTAACACATCTTGGATGCATGGGTGAAACTTCATACAAAGAAGATGAAAATACCAACAAGAAGGTTGAAGAAAGAGCTACACAGACAATTCATGAGAAGTGGACCAGGATACTAGAAAGAAGGAATGATTACAACATAGATGAATATCTAAGAAGACATCCTACCTTCAAGAATGAAAGAAGCTTCAATCAGTATGAATGAAACTACAGAAGAGTAGAACATGAACCCAAATGCACTACATCACAAAGAAGGTCACTTACTCCCAGATATAAAAAATTCTTTCTTGGTCATTGTTATACTTGCAAAAGTTTTGGACATAAGGCAATTAGTTGCAGAATCAATGAAAGGAACAACTATGTAAGAAACATGAATGGTGTAAATAGAATATTTGGAAATAATCGTGGATTTGTCAACATAAGTTATAATTCATTTTCCCCATTGATGGAAAAAATATTGTATGCTACAAATGTAATTATCTTGGTCACAAAGCACGAGATTGCGGATATATGAATGATGATGTCCCTATGTCAACCACATTATGGACAAGGAAAGAGATTCCAAATAATGAATATTGTCGAATAACATTGACCGCTGAAGAATGTAAAGAAGAATATGAATGGTACATAGATAGTGGATGTTCTTCACACATGACTGGGGATCAAGACAAATTCATCAGCTATAAGAGAAAGGGTGGAAATTTTGCATTTGGAGATGACTCATCTACCAAAATAATTGGAAAAGGTGTAGTAGAGCTTGGAAGCAAAAATGTAAAAGCAAAGAATTTCCTATTGGTTTAAGATTTGAAGCATAATATACTTAGTGTTAGTAAAATGTGTGATCAAGGATATACTCTCATGTTTGACTCACAAATATGAAAAATCAAAGAAGAAGGTTCATGAAGATTGGTTGCAACTGCAACAAGAAGACTAGGTAACATATACGTCCTAAATTCATGAAAATGCTCCAAGGAAGAAAGAGACCATAAAAATGAAGTGTTATTAAGTGATATATGTTCAGGGGGAGTAGCCCCAAAGAAGAGAGTTACCTTTTTCCATTAAACTCAGGGGAAGTAGCACTACCCTTTTCCATTGATGTCAAAGGGGGAGAAAAATTGGGATCACAATGATAGGGGGATAATGAGTATTTCCATCAATGACAAAGGGGGAGATTGCTGAAAGATTGGTTGTTGTCATTGATGTCAGCCCTAGTCATTGGTTTTGGACCGCAAGATTGATGAAGATATTTGGACACGAAGGACAATGCACATGCAGACAAAACAACCATGGATGGATAGTATACATCATGTTGTTTCTAATGGTAGGTGGCACGTCATGTGGATCCTAATGGTTGAGCAAAAATAAATTTTTGAATATGACAAAGTGAATTGAAGAAGGAAGTACAGATCGACCCTGAAGATAATTGAAAAAAGAATTACAAAATAAGAAACTGTCAGGTCGAACCTAATGTTAAAAGGAAGTGACATAAAGGGTATAAATACATATCATTATACATTCATTTTACACACAAAAGTCAAATTTTATAGGAAATCTGAAGTAAATAAGGCCAGATTTCAAGGGAGGATGAAGTCTTTTGGTGATGTGTTCTAAGGTATGTTATTTACAGGTCATCTTACCATTTTTTCTATAACATTTTTCATATAAATATTCAGATGGTGAAATTGATATGGTATTGAGAATAGATATATAGGTACCCATGGTAAAAATTTCAGCTCTTTATTTGCTACAAATTTGGAGATACACTCTGTGGAAGATAGGGTTTTTAACTAGTCCTGAATCTAGTGATAAATAGGTGTTACGGGTAAAAAATTCATAACTTATTCATAGAGAATCCAAATGAAGTGATACCAATTTCATTGGAAATGGTATAGTCTTTATTTTATTGTATGCAAGTTTTAGAATCTGATGTTAAATATTGAGCACGGGGCATTCTGTACAAGTTCGCTCTCCTGAATAAACCAAAATTGAATAAGGTCTTCCATTCTCTCTATAAATTTTGTTTGGGGAGGATTCAAGGAGTGAAAAATGGAGGAGTTTCAGAGAATACATTGAGTTATATTATTTACAGGATCAGAGTATTCTAAGAAGTGAATAATTTCATAATTTGAATAAGTCTCAGGAATCATTATCAGGTTCTCTGTGATGGTTAGTTGATGTTGATGATTTAATGTAAAGTTTTATTATCTCTTATATATTCTTGGGTGGAAAGAAGGGGAAAGGATCAAGAGGTCAACCCTCTCTTGATATTGGAGGATTGTATCTTCCTCTTGGAGGTTTATCCCTCCCTTTATATTTGGAAGATGTAGCTACCTTTGGAAGTCATTACTTCCCTTGAACAATAACTATTGATTATTTCTCATATATTGTTCATGGTGTATTGTGGTGTATTGGTGTAACTCTTATACTATTGTTAATTTCTCATTGGAGATAATTGAATGGTTTAAGCATAAGTTGTTTGTTTTTTTAAATTGTCCTTGATACTGATTCACCTCCTTTTCAGTATCAACAATTGGTTTCAGAGCGGGTTACCTTTAGTACAATTTAACCACTGGAAGGAAGATCCTAAGCAAAAATGGAAGACAACATTCCAAATGGGATTCCACCATTTGATGGAAGCAATTTTGAATACTAGAGTAATAGAATGGAAAATTACTTGAAATCTCTTGGGGAAAATGTTTGGTTCTCAATTGCTTCAGGATACAATGCTTTGAAGAAACCAAAGACTGCATCTCAGAAGGAAGAAAAAAGGAACAACAAATTGGAAATAGACAAAATCCTGGATGGATTGACAAATTCAGTGAAATCCAACGTAAGATCATGTGCAACAAAAAAAGAGATTTGGGACAAGCTAAAAGACCTTTATGCAAGGGAAGAAGCAGAAGAAGAATAAGAAGAAGAAGAAGATGATTATGATGAAGAAGTTGAAGCAAATTATAACATCTCAAATTTCAAAGAAGCAAATAGAGGTCAGTTCTTTTTCTTTAATTTTGAAGGAGTAGGAAATGATGAATTTGAATGTCCTCATCCAAGGATTGAAAGAGATGACGCCGAAGAAGAAAATTCCAATGAAGAAGAAGAAAATAATGAAGAAGAAATGATTCAACAAGAAGATGAGAATCTTAAAAAATTGAAGCATGTTGAGATTGAAAATAGCAAGCTCAAAGACACGCATAGAAAACTAAGAAGTGAATTGGGTAGTTGTGAAAATACAGTTGTAATCTTGAAGAAACAATTAGAAGACTTTGAGAAACTAAGAGAAGAAACCATTTCCTTGAAAACTCTACTCGAAGAAGCAAGAAGAATAGGAGAAGTAAAGAATGTCCAAATGATGAAGAAAGAAGAAGATTGTGAGAAACTTGAAGAAGAAGTTGTCTCATTGAGGAATAGCTTAAGAAACTCTCAAGTGCCAAAAGACTTAACACATCTTGGATGCATGGGTGAAACTTCATACAAAGAAGATGCAAATACCTACAAAAAGGTTGAAGAAAGGGCTACACAGACAGTTCATGAGAAGTGGACCAGGATAGCAAAAAGAAGGAATGATTACAAAAGAGATGAATATCCAAGAAGACTTCCTACCTTCAATAATCAAAGAAGCTTCAATAAGTATGAAGGAAACTACAAAAGAGTAGATCATGGAACCAAATGGACTACATCACAAAGAAGGTCACTTACTCCCAGGTATCAAAATTTCTTTCTTGGTCATTGTTATACTTGCAAAAATTTTGGACATAAGGAAATTATTTGCAGAATCAATGAAAGGAACAACTATGCAAGAAACATGAATGGTGTAAATAGAAGATATGGAAATAATCATGGATTTTTCAACATAAGTTATAAGTCATTTCCCCCATTGATGGACAAACATATTGTATGCTACAAATGTAATTATCTTGGTCACAAAGCACAAGATTACAGATATATGAATGAAGATGTCCCTATTCCAACCACGGTATGGAGAAGGAAAGAGATTCCAAATAATGAAGATTATCGAATAACATTGACCGCTAAAGAATGCAAAGAGGAATATGAATGGTACATAGACAGTGGATGTTCTTCACACATGACCAAGGATCAAAACAAATTCATCAACTTGAAGAGAAAGGGTGGAAATGTTGCATTTGAAGATGACTCATCTACCAAAATAATTGGAAAATGTGTAGTAGAGCTTGGAAGCAAAATGTAAAAGTAAAGAATGTCCTATTGGTTGAAGACTTGAAGCATAATCTACTTAGTGTTAGTAAAATGTGTGATCAAGGACATACTCTCACTTTTGACTCATAAAGATGCAAAATCAAGGAAGAAGGTTCAGGAATATGTCAGACAATTTGCTTAGGTTGATGCATAGTTGATATGGATTGTTGGTTGTCATTGATGTCAACTACTATAGAGTAATATTGTAGATTGATGTCAACCCTTGGGGAAAATACGATAGCAAATTCTGGTAGCACAAAGGTTTGGGTAATGGACCCAATTTTGTTTGATGTAAATATAAATCATTATTTCCTTGTCATGGTTGATAATAAGTACAAATGGATGAACTCCAAAGTGGTCCCCTTATGGTGAAATCCCTCACGGGAAGATGTTTTGCAGATTGAGTTATCCTAGAAGTATGGTTAGAGAACCCATGCTTATTTGTATAATAATGAGATGAAGGTTAGTGAATTTGTCAGTGACCATATCCTAGATGGATATTTCTTGTCATGTCATTTCCAGTGGTATGTGGAATGTCACATAACTCCTCACGGTTAGAGAGTTATGGCAATGAGAAGTTGAAGAACCCAGGTTTGGGTAATGGACCCAAGTTTGTTTGATGGATAATGGTTAGAGTTTTGATATATTTATAGGTTATACTATTCTATACAAATATTACATGTCATTTTGTTTTTGGTGGTATGTGGAACGTCACATAACTCCTCACGGTTTGAGAGTTATGGCCTTACGAAGTTGGAGGACCCTCATATGTTATCTAGAAGCCCCAAAAGGTCAAAGTAGTCAAAGTGGTTTAAGAGATTTTAGAAGGTAAATAATAAAGTGAAGTGATGAGTGCACTTAATTCAAAGTGAATACAAAATAAATTATTTAAATAATAAATTTAATGGAGAAATTAGAAGTGGGTTAACCCTAAAATAAGGAAAGTGCGCAAAGTGACCTAGAAGATGTTTTTAAGGAAGCTACTTGGAGAGTATGAATTAGAGGCAAGGCTCTCTCATTATAGATAACACTTGAGAATATTTAATACCTATAGGTAACCAAAGGACATCTAAGCTTAATTTATGAGGGAATGTGAAGAAAATAAGGCTGTAATTCAAGGAGGGATAAATTCTTTTGATGATGCTTTCTAAAGTATTTTATTTACATGTCATCTCACCATTTTTGAAATAATGTTTTTTATATAATGATTCAGACCATGAAATTGATATTCCATTGAGGAAACATATCCAAGTATCTGTGGTAAAAAATTCACCTTGTGGGTCATTGTATTTTTATAGTTACACTTCGTGGAAAATAGGGTTTGTGGCTAGTCCTGAAACTAGTCTAAAATAACTGTTTCAGGTAAAAACGTCATAAAATATTCATAAAATATCTAAATTAAGTAATACCAATTGTGTTGGTTATATTACAGTCTATAGTATTCTATGTAAAGGTTTCAGATATATTCAACAAATATTCCATGTGGGGCACACTCTACAAGTCCGCTCTCTAGAATAAGCCAGAATTCAACAAGGTATGCCATTTTTTTTATAACTCATTTTCTGAGAGGTTCCAAGCAGTGACACCTAGGGGAATTGCATAAAAGAAACTGAATAACATTGTGTATCAGTTTCATATATTTAATCATTACAAGTACAAACTTATGATTATTTCATGTTAGGGTTGTTGACTAATCCAAAACTAGCCATGTGAGACTAAAGAAAAGTTTGATGAAATGCTAGTCTCTTGTTTTTAAAGTTAAGGAAGGTTTGCAGGTATGTGATCATATAAACTAGGTCTATTACATAGTTACAAATAATATTTGGATGATGAAATTGATGAGGGCTTGTGGTTAAGGTAAATGTTGGGTACATGGTTGAGACAAGTAGTTGATGAGTTGGCACATACATGAGGTGTGTAGTTGATGATGTTGGTACATATTGATGAGTCGTAGTTGATGAGTAGTTGATACATGATTGGTACATACTTGGTACATGTTTGGATACACTTGTTAGTAGTATTGTTGACACATGGTTTATGGATGATGTAGCATACTTGTATTGTTAGAAGCACATATTGATCTTGGTGATGATTATGAGTTGTTGTGTTATACTTGGTTGATGAACATATTTGAGAGTTGTCTTGGTGATTGATCTTGGTGAGTAGATCTGATTTGGTTGATAAAATTGATGAGAGAGGTTGTTGTGATAGGTTGTTTTGACAAGTTGTTGTGACAGGTTGTTGTGACAGGTTATTTGTACAAGTTTGGTGCATGGTTGATGCACTTGTTCATGGTATAGGTTGAGGTATAGGTTGGTACATGGTTGATGCACTTTTTTATGGTACAAGTTGATTACAGGTTGTTTGGTATAGGCTGGTGCATGGTTGATGCACTTGTTTATGGTACAGGTTGATTACAGGTTTAGGTACAAGTTGATGCATGGTTCAGGTTATTGGTACAGGTTATTTGGTGCAGGTTGATTGGTACAATTTTACATTATTATATTTCATAGTGATAGTGTGATAGTGGTTCCATCATTCTACTTATATGTTAGGGTGGTTGGATGGGGCAATGACAGGTGGTTGTAGCCACCTTCCGGTTTAAGCTGGAGAACATAGGGGGTTTTATCCTCTTTCTAGTTGTAGCCAGAGAATTGGGGAGTTGGAGCTTCCCTCAGGTTGTATCTTGAGAAACTAGGGCATTGGAGCCTCCTTCCAGTTGCAGCTGGAAAACAAAGGAAGTTGGTACTTCCAATTAATGTAATTCTTCAAGACATATAAGATAAAGCATTATGTGTCTTTCTCTCGCTTTGGGTTTCCATGTAAAACACTGGTGTACTGTGTATGTGTATGATTGTTCATTTGTTCATTGCTTATTGACTTTGTAGTTATTAGATGATAATGATACATTGATATAACACTTGGATTATATGGTTCAAAAGGATTAGATTGTTCTATTACTGATTCAACCCCCCTCTTAGTAATCCAACAGAAGATTGGTTGCAACTGCAACAATAAGACCAAATAACATATAGATCCTAAATTCACGAAAAATCTCCAAGGAAGAAAGATACCATAAAAATAAAGTGTTATTAAGTGCTATATGTTAAGGGTGAGCAGCCCCAAAGAAGAAAGTTACCTTTTTCCATTAAACTCAGGGGGAGCAACCCTACCCTTTTTTATTGATGTCAAAAGGGGATATAAATTTGGATCATGATGAAAGGGGGAGCATGATTGTTGCCATCAATGACAAAGGGGGGGATTTTTGGAAGATTGGTTGTTTTCATTGATGTCAACCCTATTCATTGATTTTGGATAGCAAGATTGATTAAGGTATTTGGACATGAAGGACAATGCACATATAGAAAAAACACCCATGGATGGATCATATACATCATGTTGTTTCTGGTGGTAGGTGGCACGTCACATGGATCCTCATGGTTGAGGAGAAATGAATTTTTGAAGATGACAAATTGAATTGAAGAAGGAAGTACATGTCGACCCTGGAGATAATTAAAGAAAATAATTGCAAAATAAGAAAGTGTCAGGGTGGCCCTAATGTTAAAATGAATTGACATAAAGGGTATAAATACATATCACACTACTCTGGAAAATCTTATCCAACCATCTCTCTGGACATGAATAGATGCCTTCTCCTCCCTTAAAACTGCAAAATTTGAAGAAATCACCGTAAACAAACAACGCAGCAAGTTCACCCATCTAGAAAACGTGCAGAAACAGGTACATATGAACAGTATGCATGGATTTCATCCTCACCCTAAACAAAACAGACACTCTATGCCCACGCTCCACGATCCCAAGCCTTCACAACTACAAAACATCAATAATCCTTCTATCAGCGTAATAAACACTGCCCAAAAGAACAGTTTAAATAATATTATAAATAGTTTTATGATATATAATAATAACATTAATATTGAAAATAATAACAACTTTAATCCTCAGAAATCCCCAAGCAACGATAACAAAAACTACTATGATCACATGCGTGTAAACAAACGAATCATCTCTGGCGCGTGTTCAGTCGATAATAATGCTCGTAGTGACAGCCACATTGACCAAAACTGTCCCCACGCGAACTCAAAAAATAATGTTAATACCCACGCCATAAATAATAACCCTCACACATCCATTACTCAGCTAATAATTCCGAATTCGAAACACAAGGATAATAACCACAAACTTACACGCGATTTTGATAACAAACCAAACAATTTTGACACACCAATAGAAAATTTTGATAAATTTTTTAAAAAACACAGCAATGTTAGCTACAACAATCTTGATCACAACTATTGTAACCTTCCCATTAAACCTAATAATAACACCTATCGTATAAGTAATATTGAACCCATTTCTGTTATTAGCATTAATCCCCCCACCCCCATTATACAAATAACCAATCCTGATATCACAAATACCAGGAATAATATTAACAACGCGCATATAATGAACAATGTAAACAACCACAACGGTAAAAGCCAATGTAAAAATGAACCAAATAGTAATGATAATAAGATTAAAGTAATAAGTCTACCCAACACCGACACGATCTGCAATAATACCGTGAACCCAAATCTCGTCCTTAATATCTCCAATAATGATAGTAAACAAGTCAACAACCTTGAACGTAAGACTAACCAGGTCAAAACCATTGTACCCAAAAATTTAGTTATAAACTTACCAACCCATCCCATCGATGAAAACACTACTTGGTTACTAGGAAAAGGTCTTAAATTTGCCATTGCCCCTCGCAAAATTCGTATTGAAGATATCTTATGCAGCATTGAAAATAGTATTAAAAACCTCCCAGATAATGCTAAAGAAGAAATCAGACAAGACTGCTCAGTAATTCTCTGTAGAGTAAAACCACCAAAGAACAATATCACCAAAGAAGAATTTTTGGCTCTAAAATCACTAAACAATAATAAGAATTTAGTAGTTCTAAAAGCAGACAAAGGTGGGGCTGTTGTCATTATGAATAAGGAAAACTACATTGAAAAAATGTTGGATCACCTCAATAACAGTGGAAGTTATAAGAAACTCAATAAAAATCCCTTAAATAAGATTGCAAAAGAAGTTTCCAATGCCATTAAATTAAGCAACATAAAAGACGATGATAAAAAGAAATTGATTGTTAGCTGCCCCTCCACCCCTAGGATATATGGACTTCCTAAAATTCATAAGGAAGTAGCCCCTCTTAGACCCATCGTCAACACAATAGGCAACCCTACTTATCAACTTGCAAAATACCTAGATCATAAACTCAAACCCTTAGTCGGAAACACTAGCTCCTTTGTTAAAGACTCCTCTTTCTTTGTAAACAAGATAAAAAACATTAAAGTCGACAAGGATGACATCCTCGCCAACTTTGATGTTGTTTCACTTTTCACTAAAATTCCCATTGACGGTGCAATGAAAGTCATCAAAAACATCAGTGACCTAGGCACTGCCAACTTAGTTGAGCTTTGTTTGAAATCCACTTTCTTTAGTTTCCAAGGCGACGTTTATGAAAAAACCTATGGGGTCTCTATGGGATCCCCCCTCTCTCCCATCATAGCCAATTTATTCATGGAAGATTTGGAAAACAATGCCCTAAACTCCTCACCCTTCAAACCTAAATACCGGAATAGGTTTGCCGATGATACCTTTGTCATCTGGCCCCATGGTTGTGACAAATTAGATGAATTTGTGACTCACTTTAATAAACAATCCGATCACATCAAGTTCACTATGGAAGTTGAAAATAATGATAGTCACAAAAAGACCTGATGGATCCTTATCCCATCAAGTTTATAGGAATAAAACCCACACTGAACAATACCTTCATGCTGATTCCCATCATCACCCCTCCCAAAAACTAGGTGTTCTAAACACCTTGGCCACCAGACCCTTCAAAATTTCTGATGATGAACACCTAGAGGATGAGAAAAATCACCTCCTTAATGTTTTTAAAAATAATGGCTATACAAAACATCAGGTAATGAAAGCTTTTCAAAATTCCACCAAAACACCTAGGAATAAAGAACAAATGAATAATGATGTGTCTAAGGTTTACTTACCCTACATACAAGGAACAATAGACAAACTTGCGGGGATTTTAAAGAAGAAAAACATTGGGGCAACTTTCAAACCCCTAAACACTATTAGAAATTCCCTTAGGTCAGTCAAAGACTTTGTTGATCCCATCGAACATAAAAGTGTCTATATGATCCCGTGTTCGTGTGGTAAACAATACATAGGAGAAAAAGGTCGTTCCTTTAGAATTAGGATTCAATAACATGCCGTTGAAATCAAACACAATCGCACTCGTCCCTCATCTCTCGCAGAACACTCAGATAAAACTAAACATCACATTTGTATTGAAGAAACCAAAATCCTTGCCAGGATAGATCACTATCACAATAGGAAATTCAGAGAAGCAATCGAAATTGAATAACAACCTAATAATCTAAACAGAGATGATGGATGGAAAATTAGTCAAAATTGGATCCCTACCCTAGCCAATATGAATAATTCTAAATATTAATTTATAAACATTGTCCAGTTAGCTCTTATTAAATAAAAATTAATAAACAAACAAATAATTAATTATTAAACAAAAAATTAATTAATTAAACAAACAATTATAATTTCTAAAATTTTATAATTCTTGATTTTATTTTCAATAAGTCGGCTCCTTACAAAAACTTTTCAAGTATTTATATACCTGTTATATCCTTTTTTTTCCTTCATTTCTCACAAACGCTTTCCTGATGATGGACCACACTAGTTTGGTCTGAAATGTCGAAAATAAAAAAACCTATGCGATGAATCTGAAAGAACTCTCTGATCAAAACAATGGTCACAAAAGTATTAGAACAAAAATACATATCATTATACATGCATTTTACACACACAAGTCTAATTTCAAAGGAAATCTGAAGTAAAGAAGGTTGGATTTCAAGGGAGGATGAAGTCTTTTGGTGATGTGTTCTAAGGTATGTTATTTACAGGTCATCTTACCATTTTATCTATAATTGTGTTTATAGAATGATTAATATGGTGAAATTGATATGGTATTGAGAAGACATATCTAGTTAATTGTGGTAAAAATTTCAGCTCTTTCTTCTCTATAAGTTTGGAGATACACTTTGTGGAAGATAGGGTTTTTGACTAGTCCTGAAGCTAGTCATAAACAGGTGTTCCAGTTAACAAAGCAATAACTTCTTCATAGAGAATCCAAATGAAGTGAGACCAATTTCATTGGAAAGAGTAAGGTATTTAGTTTATCTTTTGCGAGTTTTAAAATCTGATATTACATATTGAGCATGGGGCATTCTGTACAAGTTCGCTCTCTTGAATAATCTAGAATTGAATAAGGTCTACCATTCTCTCTATAACTTTTGATTGGGAAGAATTCAAGGAGTGAAAAATGGAGGAGTTTCAGATAATACATTGAGTTATATTATATACAGGATCAGAGTATTCTAAGAAGTGAAGAATTGTAGAATTTGAAGAAGTCCCAGGAAGCATGATCAGGTTCTATGTGATGGTTAGTTGATGGTGATGATTTAATGTAAAGTTTTATTATCTCTCATATATTCTTGGGTGAAAGGAAGGGGAAAGAATGGAGAGGTAAACACTTTCTTGATATTGGAGGATTGTATCTTCCTCTTGGAGGTTTGTCCGTATCTTTATATTTGAAATATGTAGCTACCTTTGGAAGTCATTACTTCCCTTGAACACAAACTATTGATTATTTCTTATATATTGTGCATGGTGTATTGGTGTAACTCTTATACTATTTTTCATTTCTCATTGGATATAATTGAATGGTTTAAGTATAAGTTGAAAAAGATTTTAAATTCTACTTGATACTAATTCACCCCCCTCTTAGTAGAAACATTAATTTTTCTTTATGAAAGTGTGATTAAAACCCTCTTTTCAAATCCTTTAAATGCATACACTGATAGAGTACTGTTGTAAGGATCTTACATCCATTGTAGCATCTTTCACCTTGCAACCCAATTTTCTACCACTAGAGCAATGACAACCTAGGATTGAAAGAGTTAGGATTTACTTTCTGTCAAAGCCTTTATTTATTGAATGTGTGATTTAAACTTTCTCTTCATCCCCTAAACTCAATAAGTTGACATAGTACTTTTGTAAGGAACTTAAATTCATTGTAGCATATTTCACCTTGCAACCCTATTTTCTACGAGTGGAACTGTGACTAGTAAGGGTTGAAAAGCTTAAGATTTAATTGAATTTTATTAGTTTAGAGTTAGTTTCCTACTCCTGCATATATTGTTCCATCACCATCACAAGCTTATGAGTATCACTGATTGATAATTGATTAGAAAACAATTTAAGAAATTCAATTGCATGATATTTTTGGCACCGTTGTTGGGAATGATGCTAAGGGATTAGGCATTAGGCATTTATGAGAATTCAAGTTTTCATAGTTAGTTATTTACACATTAGGATTTTAATTTAGTATAAATATGTTTTCTTTGGTTTGATTCATAGAAATATAACTCATGTTGAACAATTAACTTGGTGACAACAAGGTATCAATAACATGAGGGTGTTTGATTACATGATTGTAATTTTTTGTTTGGAAGTTTTCTTTGTGTTTGATTTCATTTGTTTCTTAGAAAACTTCCATTCGGTGGTGTAGTAAGAACCACCCCCTTGACTAACCATTGGAAGGAAGATCTACAGAAAAGGGACATACATGAAGGATGAAAACAAATAGAGTTTCAGGAGCTATGAAATCAAGGTTTGCATACAAGGTAAAAGTTTCTTAAAATGTTTTTCAATTTGCATATTTCAAAAAGATAGAGAGTTACCAGGTTCTTAAGTATGCTCTCTTCTTTTACCTAGTTGTGATTTGGAAGATAAAAAAAATTTGGATACAAGTCTTAGTCATGTATTTCCTACTTTGATTATACATTTTCCAACGTTTTTTTGCGACAAATTTTCATAAATAAATTCCATTTTAAAATAAAATAGAAAAATATATAAAAGTAAGAATATATATAAAACAAAAACAAAAACAAAATAGTTTAAAAACTATGTTTAAAAATAATTGAAAAATATATATATATATATATATATATATATATATATATATATATATATAATAAAAAAAATGTAGTTCATAAACTATGTTTAAAAACATATATAATAATAAAAGTAAAATAAATAAATTCATTTAATAAATAAACTAAAAATAAAAATTGAACCAATTCGGCTTTTTTATTCCATTAGCACCTCAACCTTCTCATGTATACTGTAATAACATGTGTGTTCCGTCACAAACTTGGGTCTTCTTGGTATGCAACTAGTCGTAGGTTTGGGTCTATCCTTTTTGCTAACTTCAACCTTGTTTTACACCTGCAACAAAATCCAACCCTACATAAAATAAAATCTTCACTCTCTATATAAAGTGTTGTCCTATGGTGTGATGGAAAAACCTGGTTTATGTAACAGAGATTGGTTGGACAATTGGATAGTTTCTATTACTTGGGTGGTTGAAATCAAATTAAAAATAAAATCTTCAGTGGTTTCTTAATAAATTGATGTGTGGCACATTGGTCAGGCCATTTGGCTTGTTTGGCAGAAGTCACGGGTTCAATCCCAGTTGGTGTGTTTTTTTTAACCACCTATTGCCAAAACTCAATTCAAATAATTTAATTCCCAATTGTTGGTTATTACTCTTTCTAACTACTTCTTGGATAACCCAGGTTAAGATATGAACAGGTTTCCAACAAAACCCTCTAAAACTGTCGGCCCTTCTAGTAAACCAGAAGGAAACAAAGCACACAGAATGTACTGCACAGTCTCACCCAAGACAGTTCTATGGGTGACTGTAATGCTCAAGTGCTTGTAGTATAGGAAAGAGCAGGGATATGGGATTGTAATTGATCTTTTTCAGGACTTAAACTGATTAATCAATCTATTTTTCTTAATATCCATTCACCTGTTAAACCCTTGCATGCAATCTAATAGATCTAGCTAACCACATATGTGTAAATCAATCATTAACATGAATTGAATATGATCAACCATTAACTAAAAGTAAACAAAACATCCAATCATCACACAATACATAGGTTTTACCATTGTTCACCCCCTCATGGGATACATCCACAAAGATATGGCTTCTTCAATTCTTTTATTTAGATTTCTGCAATATGTGGCATTGTGCACACTAGAATTCTGATCATAAAATCATGGAAGAGGTTCCACAACCTCTGTGAGGCAGAATAGATCACACCAGTCTCCTCAGCTTGCAATATAACCCCAAAGATATATCTACCTTACTCTTATACAACTCAACAACTTACAAAATTGTATAATAATGAGTTTGGTATCCTTACAATAGCTAAAGGAAGAAACAACCTTCGAACAACCACCAAAACCAACCAACCCACCACAAACTAGACCTACTAGCTTCTTATTTATACTAATTTTCAAGCTTCTCAGCTATTACATTCCCTTACAAAACCCTAACCATAGCATGGTTAGGTATTACATCCTTCACACCTTACATGCTTTCCTCCTTTGCATGCAACTTTCCCTCGCACGTGATACTTTTCTTGCCAGCTGTCTTTTTCCAAAATTAAGCTCTACGTTCCAAAAATGGACCTTTTTTCAAAATTGGCATGCGCCCAACAAGCCCCCAACACTGAAATGTGGCTCATCGCAAGCCACCTAGGCAGTGCCCACTCCCTAAACAACCTCTTCTAGGCCGTGGAACTTGTCTGCAAGTTCCATTCCTCTTTCCTAGACTTGCACGACTTTTCCTGCAAGATCTTCTAATGCTTGCACTGTGATCTCTTCCTGGGTTAGTGTTGCACATTATTTCTATGTTTGGGTCATCTTTTTCTTTTCCTCCTCCAACTGCATTATCATCTATGCTGCTTGTTCCTGAAGTGGTTACACTTCCTCTTGTCTCTCTTGTTTTTTCATCTGCGTTTCTTTCAACTCGAATTGCAGCTTCTTCATATCTTGAGTACCTTTCAAGAGTTCTGTAATAATTATTATCTTCTTCCTCTTCTTGAGGTATTGTATAGTTGCACTTACTCTTTCTTATTCTTGGTCCCATTGTTGGACCTTCTCATCTTCCTCTAGCACTGTCCAGAGTTGCGCTGCTAAGTCAAACAATTTTTCTACTACGCTAACTTGTTTCGCCATCTCGCCTATTTGAAATGTCACTTCTTGTTTCCTTTGTTCTATCAACTCTGGAGGATTCGTGGGGTTTAAATTCTCTTTTAATTCCTTGATATCCTGTCTGTACTAATCGATTGTCTGTGCGATGAAGTTGATCTTTGCCTTTGCACTTCTCTCTACTTCTTGTGCGTTGTTTGGGATTTTCTTGTATGATGTTATCAATCCCTGCTCCAATCTGTCTGTGCATTCATTCTCTTATTCCTTTTCCATGATCAACTGGTCGCATGTTATTTGGAGCATCTATGCAAACCCTCTTCCCACCTCTAGATGTGCGGCATTCACGCAGGCCCTAAACTGTACTTCCTGCATGATGCTGTCTTGTATCCTGTTAAGAACCTATACCAGATATACAAATATACTTCAATAGTGACAAATATATCTGAATACAATCACTACACAAGATAGAGAACAATATAGAAAATCACAACTTTATTATAGAAATCCTTGAGGTAGGGAAACACCGTACAATTGATCCTATTATGGAAGGGATCCTCTCCTGTTCACTTTCCTCTTCGAGGGAGCATCCTCCTATTGAGCTACAACTCACAATACAATAATTCTCTTCATGTCCCATTACATTGCTCGAACCCCTTTATATAGTGCTACCATCACCTAAGAACATTCTATAGGAGTAATCTTCTAGAAGTAGAACCTTCTAAGAAGTCCTATTACATTTATTATATCTAGCTACTCATTTATAATATATAACTACCATAGTGGGCCTTATTTAATAATATAGTGGACCTAGTCCACCTTACATTGAATGGCCTCCACTATTATCACTATGGGCCCTCTGGTCCCCCACTACTACCTCTCTAGATACCTAACATTCCATCCCCCTTATGAAAGCGTTGTCCTCAACGCTTGATGTACAACCATATATCAGGGTCCCATGGATAACTGTGGACCATAATGCTAAAGAAGACTAGAGAACCAAGGTTCCACGTAGAAAGGAAAAACACCATGTTGAAGTAGTCCAACCACCATTGTAATCTCGGATCCCATGTCCAAGTGCTCATGTGAACTCTCCGTGGAAGATTTTGGAACCCAGGAACCAACTCAAAATGATGCTCTAAAGAATGAAACATGTCATGTGGATCCAAATAAGAAGATCCATCCACATAGTGGAAAAGATTCATAGAAGAATATGAAAGGAATAATACCACTGTAGATTATGAAGGATGGACACTAGTAATAATCATTGGCTTCTGATTTGTCACATTGATCCTCTTTACAGAAGGTGGATTAGAGTCATCAAATAAAATATGAAAGTGGTTGTCATTTCATAAATGACAACTATCCATATACCAATCATCAAGATCAGTCTCCAAATCATACCAAGCATATATTTATTGATTATATTCATCCTTGAGTTCCACCATAAGAAATCGCTCCTGCATGCTATCCAATAAATCTTAAATACTACGAAAACTATCATTGAGGTTGTCTGTGAGGCCATCTACAAATTCATCCAATGTGTCAAACAATTGGGCTTTGAATGATTCAAGTATTTCTTTGAGGGTTTGAGAGGAAATATCCATATGAGAATCCTATGAACTCTTTGGTCCTGTAACTATCATGAAAAAATGCAAAAAATAGACCAATAAGTTATGACAAAAAATTGCGGTTTTTTCTAAAAAATCCCTAAAACATTGCTGAATTTAAAATGATCATAAATTCACTTCCTGGAATTCGTTTAGGCTGATTTGTTTTTTGAAATTCGGTGAAATTGTGAGAGGAACTCAGATAAGTAATTTATTTGGTCAAATTTGGCATCCAAATACTACATAAATAAAAAAAATCACGTCGTTGTCCGCGAAAAAAACCCTAAAAATTGCAGATTTTAAAACTTCAATATCTTGACTTCCTTGACTCCATTTCGGGCAATTTATTTTTAAAATTAGGTTTTTTTCTGAGAGGAACTCATATCTACAACCTGTTTCTGCAAATTTTGCACATAAATATACCGAAAATTTCTGAAATGTCGCGGCCCTCTTTTTTCTTTTTCGAAAAAAAATCTGCAAAAATAAAACATATTTGCCCACAATATCTGCCAAGGAAAGTGCTCTAATACCACTTGTTAAGTACCTATACCAGATATACAAATATGCTTCAATAAGATCAATAATAAACCATAAACCATTCACCATAACATGAACACAATAAATAGAGAAAACCCTTGAGGTAGGGTAACACCATACAGTTGATCCTATTATGGAAGGGATCCTCTCCTGTTCACTTGCCTCTTCGAGGGGGCATCCTCCTATTGAGCTACCACTCCAAACAAAATAATTATCTTCATGTCCCATTACATTGCTTGAACCTCTTTATATAGTGCTACCATCACCTAAGAACATTCTAGAGGAGGAATCTTCTAGAAGTAGATCCTTCTAAGAAGTCCTCTTACATTTATTATATCTAACTACCCATTTATTATATCTAACTATGATAGTGGAACTTATTTAATAATATAGTGGACCTAGTCCACCTTACACTGAATGGCCTCCACTATTATCACTATGGGTCCTCTGGCCCCCCACTACTACCTCTCTACCTACCTAACATATCTCGTATAAGGCCTTTGTAGGTATGTGTGCCATAACCATATCAAATTTCTCTACTTCATCCAGGTGTTTCTATGTTGTCTCCTGATCGAATTTGATCATTTGATGCATTATGGTGAATGTTTTCCTAACCTAGACAACAAATTGCATAGTCTCTTAGACCTCTTTCTACGTAGGTGGCCTTTGTACCTTCTCCTTTTGCTGCATGATGGCATGTGATTCTGGGAAGCTCTATAGTTGTTGTATGTTTTCATGAACCTATAGGAGCTTGGCCATAATTTCTTCCCTCTATACCTCTATAGTTCTAACCACTTCTTCACTCCTTTCTTGGACCTTTTCCATGACGAGCTCTGCATCATCCCATGTCAAGCTGATCTCTAGGTCCTATGTCTCATACTTCCTCTTCTTACACACATCTTTTTCTTGCATGGGATTCCTTGCCATCTGTGAGGGTTGCACCTCTCTTGTTGTTCCTTGGCTTCTTTCTTTTGGAGCCTGTACCATATTCTTTTTCCCAAGCTGCGACCAACTTCATGTTCTTTCTACTGTGTTCATTCTCCTCAACCTTTTTGGTACTGCACTACTTCTACTTGGTCGGGATCGCACTGTGGTTGTTCCGGTATTATTCATCGGGATACATGTTCGGTATTTGCTTTCACAATTAAAGCATAAACCTTTTGCTTTTATTTCCTCTAATTGTTGAGGTGCCAACCTTGTAGGTTGAGATGTTTTAGAAGAAGGAGCATTATTCTCTCTATAGATGTTAGGATTGGTCCTTCTAGTAGCCATAGCCATATTTTTACTTTCAACATTTCTTGCCACCCTAAATGCATTCTCTAATGATTTGGGTTCCCAAAGGAGAACCGCATGTTGAATTTTATCCTTTAAAGTTCCTATGAATACATCAATCAAGTGCTCATATAGAATATCTATTACCTTTATATTCAATCTTTGGAAGTTCTCAATGTTCTCTGTAACTAAACCCTGTTTCTTGAGATTTATCAATTGGATAAAGAATGTATTGCTCCTTGTATCCTCATAGTGTGCTATCATTTCTTTTGTGAATATTGTCCAAGTGACGAGTGATTTACGATAAAAAAAACCATCAATACCATACAAATTGATTGGGTTCTAAATATAAAGAAGCAATTCGTACCTTTTGTGTATGTTGCACATTATTTCGATCAAAGAATTGTTCCATCTGAAGGCAAGTGTGAATTACTCATGATTCCATTATATCCTCCTCACTTCACTCTGTTTTAGTCAGTTAAATGAAGACTGATAGACTATTTAACTCAAACTAGGTGGCAGTTCACTCCTGTAACTGCCTGAGAGACTAGACTAGATGGATGTTTACTCCCATAACTATTGGTGTGTGTCCATATCAGTCTATACCAACACTATGATGCATTAGTTACTCATGTATCCTATATCTATTGTAAATTATTCACTCTTTCAGTGTGGAATATGGTTAATGAGAATTCTTCCATTCTTTCTCTCTTACTTATTCTTTCTCAATTTCTCTCTGCAAATGTGTGTGGTATTTTCTAACTAGATCTATTATGTGTAGGCTCAACACATTTACATGGTATCAAAGCCGATAGACTGCTAAGAAAAGACTACACCAAATTATTTTTGCAGGTACTGAAGATTGAAGAACACAGAAAGATGCAATCTATGTTTTACTCACCAACAATAATTCTCACACCTCTTAACTATTTGGAATGGAAGCCCAGAAATCTTCTTCAACTCAGATGAAGAGGGTTATACCAAATAACTACGGGAATGAAAGTAGAACCCGATTCTGCCGATGAGAAAAATGACTTTCTCAATAAACAAGATATGGCCATAGGAAGTATCTACATGTCTGATACCATGTAAATGTGTTGAACTTGCACATAATGGATCTAGATAAAAAATACCACAGACATTTGCAGAGATAAATTGAGAAAGAAGAAGAAAGAGAGAAAGAATGGAAGAATTCTCATTAACCATATTCCACACTCAAAGAGTGAATAATTTACAATAGATATAGGATACATGAGTAACTAATGCAGCATAGGGGTGGTATAGAGTGATATGGACACACACCAACATTTATGGGAGTAAATTTCCACCTAATCTAATCTCTCAGGCAGTTACGAGAGTGAACTGTCACCTGTGACCTAGTCTGAGTTAACTAGTCTATCAGTCTTCAATTAACTGACTAAAACATAGTGAAGTGAGGAGAAGATCGAGGAATAATGAGTAATGATCTAGTCCGGTGATGATCCCAATGTTGCATGGTGATAATCCCAGTGTATCATCTAGACTCTACTCAACTAATCAAACTAAAGTGAAAACTGAAGAGAATATTCTCCCTAGAAGAATATTCTTCCTAAAATATAGGAGATTGAATAATGACTAATAAACAAGGAAAACCTTAGGAAAAATAAATCCTAGGTGTGTGTGAAGTAACTACCTTGCCAATGCTACCAATATTATTAACCATGAGTAATGGAACTCAGTTCCATTGTCCTATGCATTGTGAAAGTCAAGTAGAAACTGGTTCAATAGGTACGATGCCTAGTTGAACATCATTCCCTTAGTGCACTATGCTACCACTGTGATCACACCTATTGGTGCTTCCTCTCTGTGAAAGTTTCTTAGAAGCTTACCCGACATCAAATTTATTGCGAACCTTGTTTCATTGTCATTAATGTCTTTGATGACAATGCCTCTATTTCCCCTGGTCATGTTGAATTGTGATTTAACGTGTTCCACCAGTTATTTCTCATGCGCTTTTTTATCTAGATACTCTTCTGGTTGTGCACCAAATGTGGGAAATCCTATGATCTTAGAAATCAATGCCACATCAATATGCACGGGTCTATCCATCCATAAGATGTCTACGTGGACCCGGGCGACCAACTGTTTGATGCAAAGGATGAAATTCTTATCGCGCCCAAAGTGCAGTATGTCCAAAAGATTCATAATCCATGAGTTATAAAGTCTCGTGATCCACTGCGCGAGATCCAACACTAGTTTTCCTAGGGGTCCAATTTCCCCTGTGTTAATAAAATATTTGTCCTTGGCCAATTGTAGAAATTTCGCACATCATGGTCCATGTACCTGAGATTGGGTACCTTTCCCAACATGTTGATGGAATATCCAACAATACTGAGGGGGGGG
>ML779306.1:690216-704034 GCA_009831015.1 Picea engelmannii | reverse complement strand
TTGTTTAATATCAGTAAGATAGATTAGATTGTTTAATTTCAGTAGTTTTTGTTTCCTTTTCATAAAACATAAAAGATAAAAAAGAGATTCTTGGCTGTCTTAGGGCAGCGATCACATGAGTTTTGCAGGTTTTAATCAAATCTATAGTTTGTCCATAATGTACATTTGTGAATAAGGAATAACATAGCTGATAATTAGGCAATTGATTTGAGTTATTATTATCATAGTTAGTATCTTGTAAATATATAATAGTTAGTAGTTTATAGTTAGATTAGTATAGTTAGTTTGAGTTAGTTTTATTAGTTTCTAGTTTCCTTAGTTTAGATTATTTAGCTCAGATCACTTTCTCTTTGGTTTCCTTACGAGACCTTAGAGCGGCCAACGGAGCCGTTAAACTCATCAGGGTGGTCCATACCAAACGGCTTGGGTTATTTAGACAAATCCGGACCAGTTCCACTCTCCCAGTTGACGGATGGACTGTTTCGCCCGTCAACACACTGCTACATTTTACTCCGGAGTGATCACCTGCTGTGTGAGTCATAAACAATGGAGGCCACTTGCTGTTGGTTAACGTTTCCACTTACACTATCCTTCCACTTAGTAGATCAACGGTCGAGGATTCGCGTGAAGTGATCTCCAGATCAGATGTCTCGTGTCCACTTCAGGACTCCGGCATTCGGGACTTGGGGGCTTGGTGAAAGTATTGGTGGTATATATCCCAAAGAAAAACTCCCTCAATTATGTAATTTTCTTACTTCATTTGCTGACCTGTCACGAGCTGAGTATATTCCATGTGTCACTCTGATTCATGATTTTCACGTACCTGAAATGCTGAATCAACTTGACACTTGTCAGTGTTTGATTGCGTCATGTGTCATTGTTGACGTAGTCTTGCTGATGTGGATCCTCATGTGGTACATGCTCTACTCCTCGTTCTAACAGTTTTACTAACTCTCGGTGTATTCTTAGATCCATGGTTGAGAGAAACTTCAGATCTTCATCCTTCGGGACTTTGTAACTTTTGACATTTGAAACTTCCGAAGGAATTCTCCCAGAGTGACGTAACTTGCTTACGTCACTTGTTGACATGGCATGAGCCAATTTCCTCTTGTCACTTGTCAATTTCTGATTATGCCATGTGTACTTGTTGACGTGGTCTTCCACACATCCTTGCTGACGACGTTCACTGATGTGGATCTCCCACATGTCCTTGCTGACGTGGTTTGCTGACCAACATTCCATATCCAACGGTCCTCGTATGTCCTCTAAATCCAACAATCCTTATTCACTTTAGATTTTTGGGCTGCGGGTATTTCAAATCTCAAACTGACGGAGCATAAGTTCCTCACATATTTAGACCCATAGCAAAGGATGTTCATTCGATCAGGATCTAGGATTGACGACTTGATCTGTCTGTGATTAAACTCTTATATATATCCTATCCTTCCACTTTAACATGATCCGACGACTGATAGGTATTCAACTAATCAAAATATCAACCTTTTAGCCTCTCTTATCCTATCCTTCCACATTGAGATGATTCGACAGCTGTGGATATTCTCAAAGCAGCTCAACGGTCGACGATGATTGTGAAACTACAACTTGTGAGTGATTTAATTTTCCTTTCAATCTCTGCAATCTATACCTACCGTAGATTTGGTGTTTGCGCATCCGACAGTCATGATTTAATCTAACTTAAACTAGTCGTTAGTTGGATCAACCACAGTCATAAATATTTGAAGCTGTGTGATCTGACGATCTGGACGGATTATGGATTTGTAACTAGTGAGTGGTTTAATTTTTCTTTCGCTCCCCACAATTCATTCTTGTCATTAATGGCTTGCATATCTGACGGTCACAATATTTCAACGGTCAACCTCTTGATCGGATGGATGCTGAGGCTTCTAACTCTGATCAGACGACTGTTGAGCTTACACTTTTCCTTCCAAGTCTTGATTTCTGCGTTTGATAACCCTCTTGATATTTTATCATAGGAACATTGTTGATCCTATCGTGATAAAAAATAATCACGAATTTCTTCATACTGTTCGCTTCTTCTGATATACTATGCAATTCACTTTTTCTTCTAATCTTTGATCTTCAACTGTTCTCTCCTCCTGTTTTCTCCTCCTCCTAAGATTTCTCTTTCGATCTTTGCATACTGTTTAACATATTCTACTAACTGATATAATGTTGACATCAATGACAATCTCATTTGTCATTTAACAATAGATCATCAGATCGACTGTTGACTTCAATGATAGTATATCCAAGAATCTCCCCCCTTTTCATTGAGGGAAACACACTAACTTCATATACAAAACTCCCCTTGTGATGATGCTTTCCTCTTATGAAGTTTTCCTTTTATGAAGTTTCTCTCCCCCTTTGACATCAATTGCAAAGGGTTTCTTCTTCTATGATCTATCAGTATAGTTACTTCTCTGACCAACGATAAAGCTCTGTATGTTACTATCCAGACTGAGCTTGGGCAACGTTTCTTACAAACATGTTCTGCCTTTCATAGCTGAATGACTCACCATGTCAATATGCTTTCTCTATGCTTCTGATTACTCTCCACCTTTGTTTTTGAAAGGGCATCTCTTCCTGACAAGGTTTCTTCCCCTATTAATTTACTAACTTCTTATCTCAATTGATTGGGATTTTTGTGTTTTCAAATGAGTAGTCTTTCTTGATACAAAATTTTTGTAGTGATCGAGTCTTTTCAAAACTTAATCCAATTACTTTTTTATTTACTAGCCAAAACTTCGCTTGAGTTTTTACTGAATGTTCTCCCCCTTTGCTTCTAAAAGGGTAGATCTTTATTACATTCCCTCTCTTCTTGTTATCTCTACAGGATGTCATGCACATCATTTTGTACATCAGAATGTTGATGCTATTGATACTTTTGTCTTACTAGAACACTGCATAATTGTAGCTCATCTTATTCAAACAACTTTTGGATCTTCCCATTGATTCTCATCAGTCTCTAAGCAGATGTATCTATTTTTAACCAAGATGCTTCTTTATTGTACATTTCTCTAAAGTTTTCTGAGACAACTCTATACTATGCTTGTCACATGACTAGCATTCTTTTTGCAACATTCAACTTTACTCTTGTTCATTTGTTTAGTCATTGCTATCCACAACTATGAGTGTCCTAGTTTCTTGAGCTTTGTTCTCTGATCATTTATTATTTTAGTTTCTTTTTTCTTCCATGTTTCATTTACTCCTTTGGTTGTCCTGTATGATGCATTTCTCATTGACTATTTTCTTGAGCTCCAACAATTATAGGCTTTGTGACCATATCTACCACAACTGTAGCATCTCATAGTGTAGCAATATGTCCAAAATCATTGTAGCTCCAACATCTTATACTGTTGTTGAACCTACCAACTTTTTTTCTTCCACGATGCCTACAATCCAAGGATTTATGAACATATACATTACAAGAAAAACAATAACAGTTAAAGACACTCTCATACCTTCTTTGATTCATCCATGAATGTGTATCTCTTCTAAACTTTCTTTGAGGTATACGAGTAGCTGCTGGATGTCTTCCATGATCTGATCTTCTAAATTTTGCAGTTTTGCTTTTATTTCTTGAACATAAAGAACCTAAGTCATACCTACTTTCACTTTTTGCAAATGAAGGAGTTGTGTCAGACCTGTCTTTATCTTTTACAAATGAAGGACCTACATCATATTTCTTAGGGGTACTGATCTTTTCCTTATTGTATCCAAGGACATATTTGTAATTTGGTGATATCTGACTATCCAAGATCTCATCCAGGGTCATGGAGCTATTCAAGAACTTGTTTTGGGTGTCTGACTTCTCAACCTTCTTTCTAATATTCACAACTTCTTCTTCCAGCTCATGACAAGATTCTTCCTTTTTGTCCAACTGGTTCCTTACTACCTCTTCTCTCATTTTGGATTCTTCAACTTAGATTTTAAGATTGACATAGATTTCCTTTAGTTCTTTTAGATTTGCGAGATTTTTTCTTGAGACATCATCTTCTTTATTTTCTTCTTTTGCTTGAGTGATTTCATTTTTCAGTCTCTTGATTTTCTCTTCCTTTTCTTTTGTTAGATCAACAACTTTTGTTTTCAATTTTTTGATCTCTTCTTCTTTGTTTTCTAAATGAATCTTTTGCTCAGATATGATTTCCTTTTTTTCTTTGAACTTTTCTTTTATTTCCAGGATATGCTTCTAATTTCTAATCTCATCATCTTCCTTCTCCTTTTCTTTTACTTGACTAATTTCTTTCTTCAGCTTCTCGATCTCCTCTTCTAAATGATTGTCCTACTCATATATTATCTTTTCACTGTCCTTGGGAATTTTCTTTATTTCCAAGACATGATTTTGACTCTTTTCAAGAAATTCATGAGTGTAGTCATGAAGATAGCTATAGTCTGATTCATTATGGTGATAGAGTTATTCACAAAGACTCCAATCAACCTTTTGTTTGGCCTTTGATATTTCTTCTTCTACTTCTTTCATGGGATAGATGCTAACAAAAAATTCTTCTATTGTATATAAATATTCTTCTTTATTTGCATGGGAGATTTTAATATCAACATTATTGCAGTCGAAAGATTGTGAAGAGTCTTTACCTTTATTGATGATTGAGTCTTCCTCTTTATCCTTGATAGGATTGTCTTCTATGTATTCTCTTTTAATTTTATACATATTCATGGGAGGAAGAGCAGATTCTTTGGAGGTATCATCACAACACTTGTCATCAATCTGAGTAATAGGAATTGAACCTTTAATCATGTGTACTTGTTCATATTCAAGGCCAAATTCGTTTGAAGGAATTCTTTTTATATTGAGAAATTTATCAAGGGATTCAGTCCCTTTCTTGAATTTTTCAACAATCTTAAGTTGATCCTTTAGTTGTTTACACCTTTGTTTATATTTTCTCAGATCATCCAAAGCACATTCAAGCTCAGCTTCCAGATTGACTTCTGCTTCAATGTCTAAATGTATTTCAAAAGAATCTTCATCACTAGAATTGTTGTAGACTAAACTTTGTTCTGATTGAAATGATTCATTTGACTTCTCATCTGAGTAGAGGTCTTTTAATTTGTCCCAGAGTTCCTTTTCAGAGTTACATTCACCTATATTCTCTTTGATATCATCAGGTAATCCATCAAGGATTGTATTCATTGCCATTGAGTTACTTTTCATGGCTTTCTTTTGAGCTAGAATCCTTACTCTGTTTAGTGGGAAGTAATCAATGATCACTGAACTCCATACACCATGTCCCAATGCTTTTAGATGACTTTCCATTCTTGTACTCCAAAATATGTATTCTTATTTTCTAGGTATTGGAGTTCCATTCACAGTGTAAATATTTAGTCCATCCACGTGTTCTTAATTCGATCTTCCTTTTAGTTTGTTAGAATGTTCTTAAAGGAGCCTTCCCTCTGATAGAAATTGATGGAATATCCAACAATACTGAGAGGGGGGGGGGTGAATCAATATTGCCTACTTTTTCTTTTTAACTTCATCCATATTAAGAACACATATTAATTATTTAATTAAGAAATACATGATGAACAAAAAACTCTTATTAACACATGATTTTATCAAGGAACCCAACTGGGAAAACCACCAACACTTTTCTATTAACTGCAAAATTCCTTTTCTTACAAGTTACATAAAAGGAGGATATTCTTCCTTTTCGATCAACACCAACTGATCAGGATGAACCCACACCCTTTTTCACCAGCACCAACTGGTAGGAGGCTATGACCCCCTGTTTATTCAGCTACCACTGGCAAGGAAGCACCAAATCCCTCTGATCACCAGCACCAACTGGTAGGAGGCTTTGAACCCCTGTTTAGTTAGCTACAACTGACAAGGAAGCACCAAATCCCTCTATACACCAGCACCAACTGGTAGGAGGCGATCTCCTATTTAGTCAGCTACAACTGACAAGGAAGCACCAACTCCTTCTGTTCACCAACACCAACTTGTAGGAAGTTTCTACCCCCTGTTTAGTCAGCTACAACTGACAAGGAAGCACCAACTCCCCTGCAGGCTCCAACCGACCCTTGCAACACCCAACCACCCTTAGTTTATAATGCAATTCAATATATTTTGTTCTTCATCGAATTTTACTCATGAAACCATTGTTATAATTTATACTTGTCTGTTGTAGCATCTGCTTGTATGGTTTTCTATATCAAGTACTGGATTGCATAACTTCTGCTTCATCTTCTTCTATTATTGATATTCAATTAGACATTGAAAAGAACCTTAGAACAAACAATTCTTCATCTTGGACTCTGCTTCTGTTTTTGATCTTCTAATCTCAACCATAGAGACATAATCTTCTCACCACATTTTCTCGTTTATATAATCTTCAAACTTGTGTGAAATTTAAAAAATCGTGTCCCTTTATTTGAGCCATTGTACATTTTCATTTAAAATGATAATCTAAACTTTAATTAATATCATTTTTTCTTTTTATTCTTTATTCATGTTTTCATGATTTAACTCACTTTTAATCATGACTGTGTATCAGTTCATTTTTTGTCATGATTTGATCACAGACATGGATCGACTCATTAGATCGTACTCATGTTTCTGCTGCATAATCAGTTAACCAAAAGACCATATTGGATCATTTATCAATTCTCTGTATTGTTCTGGTGTAACTCCCTATCGAATGAAATCTGTATGAGGTGTTTCCTTCAAACCATTTTCATACACTTGGATAAAACCAGAATGGTATCATGGTTCATCTAGGGGGCCTGACCACCTCAAGGCATGATATTTTTCCTTGAATAAAAACTAAAAGATCCCATTTTTAGGCTCCTAGTAGTCGTGAGAGATTTGTTAACGAGGTCGATTCAATTTATTCATTTATGTGGAACATAGGGAGTCGAGAAGAGTAGTGTATTTAATCCCACATGGAGAAGCGTGGAAGTACTTCCGTTATCTTAATATATAGAGAGAAAACAGGTTATAATGTATGGGTGGGCGGTGATGAGATTTAGCATGAATGGATGATACAAGTTCCCTCCATAACTCGGTTAGATATCCATGCTGAGACGGTTGCATCTGAGTCCACGATCCTAGCTGTTCATTTTTATTTCTTCATGTTCTCAAATTATTCATTTCTTATACTCTTACAAACTAGTATATTAAACTGACAAAGTTTTCATCATTTTTACTCAACACAGTCATTGTAGTATAGTGGTAAGTATTCCCGCCTGTCACACGGGTGACCCGGGTTCGATCCCCGGCAACGACGATTTTGGTTAGTTTTGTTGTAATTTAAATCCAATGGCATAGAACCATAGGCTTAGCAATTTAGGCAACACATTAAAGTTTCATTTTAAAACTCTTATATCATATACCCATCGGCGGTAACCTGATGCTAAGACAAATGACTGCTTGAGCACTTTATAGATTTCAATGGTCACGATTTGATATTCTGATGATATGGATGACTTAAGTTCGTTTCGGGACTTCAACGTTCAGGACATCAGAGGTTTCGAATAAACGCTGCTACATTTTCCTCCAGAGTAATCACCTTTTGTGTGAGTCATAAATGATGGAGATCGCTTGATGTCGGTTAAAATTTCCATCTACACTATCCTTGAACTTAGTAGATTGATGTTCAAGGACGCTTGCGAAGTGATCTCCATATCGGACGTTTCGTGACCACTTCGGGACTGTGACATTTGGGACTTCGTGACTTCGGGAAAGTACTGGTGGTATATCTCTCGAAGAAAAACTCCCAGAACGATGTAAGTTTCTTACGTCACTTGCTGATGTGTCACGAGCTGAGTAGCTGCCATGTGTCACTCTAATTCATGATTTTCATGTACCTGAAATGCTGAATGAACTTGACACTTGTCAGTGTCTGATTGCATCAAGTGTCATTATTGACATAGTCTTGCTGATGTGGATACTCATGTGGTACATGCTCTACTCTTCCCTAACTCCCGGAGTATTCTTGTATCGACGGTTGAGAGCAACTTTGAATCTTCGTCCTTCAGGACTTCATAAATTTTGACATTTGAAACTCTCGAAGCAATTATCCTAGAGTGACATAACTCACTTACGTCACTTGTTGACATGGCATGAGCCAATTTCCTCTTTTCACTTGTCATCTTATGATTATGCCATGTGTACTTACTGACGTGGTCTTCCACGTGTCCTTGCTGATGAGGTTCGCTGACGTGGATCTCTCACACGTCCTTGTTATTGAGGTTCCCTGACATGGATCTCCCACACGTCCTTGCTGATGTGGTATGCTGACTAACAGTCTAGATACAATGGTCCTTGTATGTCCTCTAAATCCAACGATCCTTATTCAGTTTGTATTTTCAGGCTCTGGGTATTTCAAATCTCAAACTGATGGAGCGTAAGTTCCTCACATATTTAGAACCGTAGTGAAGGATGTTCATTCGATCAGGATCTAGGATCGACGACTCAATCCGTCTATGATTAAACTCTTGTAGTTTATCATGTCCATCCATTTTAACACAATCCAATGACTAATGGGTATTCGACTAATCAAAATCTCAAAATTTTAGCCCCGCTTATGCTATCCTTCCAAATTAAGATGATTCAATGACTATGGAGATTCAAGAAGAAGATCAATAGTCAACGATCATTATGGAACTACAACTTGCGAGTGATTTAATTTTCCTTTCAATATCCGCAATCTATCCCTACCATAGATTTGGCATTTGTGCATCTGACGATCATGATTTAATCTGACTTAAACTGGTCATTAGTTGGACCAACCATAGTTGTAGATCTTTGAAGCTATGTGATATGATGATCTCGACAGATTGCGGGTTTGTAACTAGCGAGTCGTTTAATTCTTATTTCGCTCCCCGCAATTCATTCCTGTCATTGATGGCTTGTAGATCCGACGATCACAATATTTCAATGGTCAACCTATTGATCGGATGGCTGCTGAAGCTTATAACACTGATCAGACGGATGTTGAGCTTATGCTTTTCCTTCTGAGTTTTGATCTCTACGTTTTCTAACCCTCCTGATATTTTATCATAGGAACCTTTTTTATCATATCGTGATCAACAATAATCACAAATTTCTTCATACTGTTCGCTTCTTCTGATATACTGTGCAATTCACTTTTCCTTCTGATCTTTGATCTTCAACTGTTTGCTCCTCTTGTTTTCTCCTCCTCCTGAGCTTGCGCTTTCGATCTCTGCATACTATTTGACATCTTCTGCTGACTGATATATTGTTGACATCAATGAAAATATCATCTATCATTTAACAACAGATCATCATATTGACTATTGACTTCAATGACAATATATCCAACTCATGTCATCGACAATGGGGACTGTCTCTGGGAGAAAAGTGATCTGAAAATGATAAAGAGTTGTATTCTTGAAAATATTTGCAATCTTTAATTCAAGTGTTCTTATGCAAATGGATCAATTTTGCAAACACAAATTTTATAGAAATAACACATTCAAGATGCATATAAAAAGAAACAAATAACAATGAACAAAAAACACATAACACAACAAATGATAAAGGAGTTCACCCCTCTCTTGGGCTACATCTCTTGGTCCAACTTCCAATGGATCTTTTGTATTATTTTCTCAAAGTGATCAAATATGTGCTTTAAAATGCTCAAAATTCCAAATAGATGGCTCCAATGGCTTCAGAACATCCAAAAACCCCTAGCTGGGATTTTTCGGCACCTCGTTTGGCCAAAAATTGAAGAAGATAGGCTTCCTGGAAGTTCCCCTTCAAACTTGATGTTTCTGGATCGCCAAAATGCACCTATGTCTCCTCAACCTAGCCCCCATGTGCATATTTGTGTTAAAATTCAGCACCGGGCACAACCGCCAAACAGTACGAACTGTAGGACGATTATGCACCTAGCCCCTAACCACCAATACCATGGGCACATGGGCCACCATATGGTCGTGTGCATATACAAATAGGGCCAAAGGTTTAAACCATATGGTAATGGTCAGAAAGGCATGCACACCGGTGGTTACATTGCATACACATATGACCGGGGGCAGGGGCTTAGCCCTGGCCCAGACCGTGCCCCCAATACAAAACTATTGTAATTCAAATAATTTGTTTAACGCATATATATTAAGAAACATATGTGGGCGCACCGGTTGGGCGGCCCTTCCCAAGGCTCTTCCCCTACCCGGAGGTCATGGGGTCGAGTCCTGCCAACTACCAAAGTTTTAAACCACTGTTTAGGTGACACGTGGCGGCCATTGATTAGGCCACGTGTCTCCATCCCATTCACCACAAACAAGCCACATGTCATATGCCAACTCGTCCACATGACTTCCAACCAACACCTGCCACATGTCTTATGGCCCTACCATGTGTCGTACAACTCTGCCATGTGTCGTATGACCTTGCCACGTCAACATCCGTATGGACTGTACAGTTAGCACATTTTTTTTGCCTGTTTGTCAATTTCGATAGAATGCAATATCTCTCTCATCCGACTTCCGTTTGAACCAAAAAGAGTTGTGTTGGGTTCGTGACAATGAGGCCTACACACCCGTTTGATTTGAAGCGATTCCGAGCACTTTGAATTTTGAGCAAAATTTGATCCCCTAGATCACACCTCCCCATTGGAAAGCTTTTGGACCTCCAAAAGACTATTTTCAGTCTATTTGAAGATGAGGGTATAGTTCCCTCACCTTTCCAATCTCAATCCACTTGGCTTTGCTTGGATTTGTGCCTTTAAGACCAACTCGAAGATATTCCATATTTCCTCGTTTTGAATTTCTCATGCTCCTGTCAAGGATTGTGTCTTCATGCAGTTTTGTAAGATATTCTGGGGAGAAATCATCTATAGAAGGAATCTGAACATGTTCTCCTTGATCATCAATCAAAGGAGGTTCATACAATTTCAAATTCTCAACATTAACAACTGCATACATTTGCATATAAGGAGGTAAATCTAAACAGAAGGGATTGTTACCAATCTTGTCAAGAATCTTGAAAGGACCATATCGAATTGGTTTTAGTTTTTTACCTTCTCCTTTAAGCCTCTCTTTACTAATGTAAATCCAAACTTCATCTCCAACTTGGAAACTATGATCAACACGATGCTTTTCATGTCTTGTCTTGTACTTGGCTTGACTCTTTTCCAACTTCTCTTGTACCATTTGATGTATCGACTGAATTTGTTCAATGAACTTTTCTGCCCTATCAATGTCATATTGACCATCAATAGCAATATCCTTCCCAAAGATAAAATCTAAAGGAGATTTGGGCAAATAGCCAAAACATGCTTCAAATGGTGATGTTTGAGTTGAAGAGTGCTTAGCTCGATTGTAAGCATGTTGAATGTAGTGTAAATGCTCATCCCAAAGTTTAGGATGCTTGCTGCAATAACCATGAAGAAGATGCACCACTGTTCTATTTACCACTTCTATCTGACCATCGGTTTGTGGATGAAAAGTTGTGCTCTCTTTTAGTTTGGTGTCCATGAGTGCCCATAAAATCGATCAAAAGCTTCCAATAAATTGAGAATCTCGATAAAAAATAATGGATTTGGGCAATCCAAAATGTACCCAAACATTCTGAAAGAACATTTTTTCCATTTTCTTAGCTGTAACCTGCTTCTTACAAGGCATCAAAACACACATTTTTCTAAATCAATCAACCACAACATAAAGATAATCATGATTTCTTCTAGACACAGGTAGACCTCCTACAAAGTCCATAGAAATACTTTCCCAAGGACGAGAAGGAACTGGAAGTGGAGTATACAAACCCAACTTTCGATTGCTAGGTTTGCTTGTGGAACATAACAAACATCCTCATACATATCTTGAAACACTTTCATTCATTTTAGGCCAATAACAATACCTTTGCAAATTAGCCACCGTCTTGCCTACACCAAAGTGACCAACAATAAGAGAAGAATGGGCTTCTCTTATTATGTTGATTCTTTCACCCTATGGAATACATAGCTTTCCAAGATGATACAAAATATTATCATGCACATGGTAATCCAATTCATCAACATGGTTAGAATGACACAAAGTCTCATATACTTCTTTAAAATCAGCATCTAAAGCATATTGCTCAACATAACTTGCATGCATGATAGGACTATGCTTAAGAGTAATTGAAGCACTAATAATAGGCCTTGAATGCATATCAACAACTTTGTTATAAATGCCCTTCTTATACCTTATGACCAAGTGGAATTGTTGTAGAAAATCCATCCATCAGAAGTGCCTTGCTTGTTGTAACTTTGTTTGTGATTGTAAGTATTGCAATGGTTGATGATCTATGTGGACAATGGTTTCTTTCCCCAAAAAATAATGTTTCCATTTTTTCACACTTTGCACCAATGCATACAAATCCTTATCATAAGTAGGATAATTAATCACGACACCGTTAAAAGTTTCAAAATGAAAATAAATGGGCTTACCATGTTGTAACAAGACTGCTCCCATTGCATAATTGCTTGCATTAGTTTGGATTTCAAAAGGTTGTCTCAAATTCAGAAGTGCAAGAACTGGTGCTGAACTGATATTCTCATTCAAAGTATCAAAAGCCCTTTGTTGCTTGCCTCCCCATTGAAAAGGTTGCTTGACACTTGTCACTGCATGTAATGGAGCTACAATGGAAGAAAAGTTAGCAATAAACTTTCTCCAATATTGGGATGTTCCTAAAAAACTTCTTACCTCTGTCACATTGTTGGGCTTGGGCCATTCCAATATAACTTTGACCTTGGAGGGATCAATTTTCAATTCACCTCCACCAAAAATATGCCCCAAGTAAATAAGTGAAATTTTTCCAAACTCACATTTGGACATCTTCAAAAACAAATTTTCCTTTTTCAAAACATCCAAAACTTGCTTCACATGCTTAACATGCTCTTCACGAGATTTGCTAAAAATCAAAATGTCATCCAAGTAGGCAATAACACAATCATCAAGAAAATGCCTTAATACATCATTCATAACTCTCATGAAAGTAGCAGGTGCATTGCAAAGTCCAAAAGGCATTACCATCTACTCAAACAAACCTTGCTTTGTTTTGAAAGCTGTCTTCCATGTGTCTCCTTCGGCAATCCTGATCTGATGATATCCGTTTCTCAAATCCAACTTAGTAAAATGCTTAGCATCTTTCATTTGATCAATCAAATCATCGATTCTAGGAAGAGGATAGCAATTCTTTACCGTAATCTTGTTCAAGTCCATGAAATCAACACACATACGCCATGTACCCTCTTTCTTTGGCACTAACACAATTGGAGATCCACATGGAAATGTTCTTGGCACGATGACCCCTTTGTCAAGCAACTCTTGGATTTGTTTTTTGACTTCAGCATTCTCCATGACTGACATCCTGTACATACCAATGTTTGGAAGAGGACAATATTGCTGCAATTGGATTTCATGTTGGATACCCCTTTTTGGAGGTAATCCCTTTGGTTCCTGAAACATCTCATCATATTGATTAACAACCTCATACAAATCATATTTCAACTTTGCATCACAACCTTGGAAAACTTCATTTTCAATATCATCTTTGGGTTTAATCATCAAGAGAACAAAATTCTTGCTAGCATTGACTAATCTCTTCATTTGTCCTGCATTTACAAGTGACAAATTCATATTCTTTGTATGGGCTCTAACAATGTACTCAATTCCATTTTTAAATAAGTGATACTTATTCTCATGACGATGAAAAATGGCTTTTCTATCATATAAATATGGGCTTCCCAACATAATACCACAGATATCCAAAGGAATAACATCAAGCTCTACCTCATCTATAAAATTTGCAGTGATAGCAAACCTAAGTTT
>ML779306.1:653810-689852 GCA_009831015.1 Picea engelmannii | reverse complement strand
CTTAGTTTCATCATCTTGAATTTTTTGTATCCTACAATACACCTCAATCTGACGAATCCAATTATCTAATTTCTCGGCATTTACCTCTCCATTGTACATTGGAAATTCGGATTTAATATCAAGCTTTAACAAAGGAATTTGTGGAGGAGTTTTACCATGTCCTTTTGGAGAATTTGGAAGAGGTCTTGAACTGGTAGAAGAAGAAGAAGAAGGAGGAGGTGAGGGTGGTGGAGAAGCACCATTCTCTCCATTTCCATTTGGAGTTTTATCACCACAATCTCCCTTGTGCTTTGAAGGGTTGGAGCCTTCACCTTGCAACCTTGTATTCCTTTCTTCCATCAAGAGTTTCATCATTTCTCTCATTTCCATGAAAGCCTTTCTAAGATCTTCATCTTCTATAGGAATATGTTCATGACTCTCTTCATGAGCCATACTTGGTGAATGCCTCCTTGAAGCTTGCGGTGATCTTCTTCTTGAAGGATGAGAACTTGGCTCTACAAGTTGACCTTCTCCTCTTGTGAGTTTCAACCTTTTGAGCATAAAAAATAAAAACACTTGCAAATAATCATGTCTTCAAAAACCTAAGCTCTGATACCAACTTGATCTGAAAATGATAAAGACTTCTATTCTTGAAAATATTTGAAAGCTTTAATTCAAGTGTTCTTATGAAAATGGATCAATTTTGAAAACATAACTTTTATAGAAATAACACATTCAAGATGCATATAAACAACAACAAATAATAGTGAACAAAAAACACATAACACAACAAATGATAAAGGAGTTCACCCTTCTCTTGGGCTACATCTCTTGGTCTAGCTTCCAATGGATCTTTTGTATTATTTACTCAAAGTGCTCAAATATGTGCTTTACAATGCTCAAAATGCCAAATAGATGGCTCCAATGGCTTCATAATGTCCAAAACCCCCTAGCTAGGATTTTTCGGCACCTCGTTTGGCCAAAAATTGAAGAAGATAGGCTTCCTGGAAGTTCCCCTTCAAACCTGCTATTTCTGGATCGCCAAAATGCACCTCTGTCTCCTCAACCTAGCCCCCACGTGCATATTTGTGTTAAAACTCAGCATCGGGCACAACTGCCAAATGGTACGAACTGTAGGACGCTTACATGCCTAGCCCCTAACCACCAAGACCATGGGCACATGGGCCACCATATGACCGCGCACATATACAAATCAGGCCAAAGGTTTAAACCATATGGTAACAGTCGAAAAGGAATGCATGCCGGTGGTTACATTGCGTACACATATAACTGGGGGTCGGGGCTAACCCTGGCCCAGACCACGCCCCCAATACAAAACTATTGCAACTCAAATAATTTTTTTAACACATATATATTAAGAAACATATGTGGGCACGCTGGTTGGGCAGCCCTTCCCAAGGCTCTTCCCGTGCCCGAAGGTCGCGGGGTCGAGTCCTGCGAACTACCAAAGTTTTAAACCATTGTTTAGGTGACAGATGGCGGCCATTTATTGGGCCCCGTGTCACCATCCCATTCACCACAAACAAGCCATGTGTCATATGCCAACTCAGCCACACAACTTCCAACCAACACCTGCCACATGTTGTACGGCCCTGCCATGTGTCATACGACTCTGCCATGTGTCGTACGACCCTGCCATGTCAGCATCCGTACGGACTGTATAGTCAACAATTTTTTTTTTCCTGTTTGTCGATTTGAACAGAACGTGATATCTCTCTCATCCGATGTCTATTTGAACCCAAATGAGTTGCATTGGGTTCATCATGACAAGGCCTACACACCCATTTGATTTGAAGCGATTTCGAGCACTTTGAATTTTGAGAAAAATTTGATCCCCTGGATCAAAAAGAGAGGGTAATCTCCATACTATTAGATGGATTTCTTTTCTACCTCGTAATAGATGTGTCTGTCTCTGCTATGTATGTGTATTCTTCCTCCTTGCCAGACTTTGGTTGATCGGTGATGTCTTCGACCAACACTTAATCTTGTGTGGGAAGCACTTTGTGTCAACTTGACCCAACTTTTAGAGTTCAGTTTTGGTTTTCTATTAGAGGTCCTTTTGTATGTTCCATCGAGGATGTCTAAGTTTGACTTTGGTCCGAAATTGTTGTATGAGATTTTGTAAAGAAAATTACTCTTTGGTGAATTGGAATGAAATAAAGGATTGCTTTATGTATCATCTGTCTTGATTATCATCTTGGTGTCTTACTTTTTTCTTTACATTTGTTTTCAACAACTATTATATTTAGAAAATCATATTAAAATGAATTTTCCAGCAAGCTTTTATTTGTGAAAAAGACTAGCCTAAGAACTTTTAATTGATACTTGTGAGTTAGGATTTTTGTTTTTTGATGGCTATAAACCTAGGGTGGAATTCTCTTCTATTCTGCTTTAACCAAGTAAAGTCTGAAAATGCTTGAGTAAAATAATTTCATATCTTTTCCTCAACAATCCTCTTATATGATCAAGCCAAAGAACTGTTGGGGGTAGGCAAGTTTAAACCCTTGTGGCATGGTCCCTATATTGTGCGACGTGTCTTAGAAAAATGAGCCTATGAGTTAGAATATTATGAAGGGAATATGTTGGTCGAGCCTAGGAATGGGCTTTACTTGAAAATATATTATGCTTGAGCCCCAAGCTTGGGATAAACTCTTTGTATACTAATGTAATTTAGTGTATATATATTTTCCTTTTCTTTTTTGTCTTCAACTTGCTTATCGAGTTTTCCCTTGGTTGTTAGATGTCAAGGGAGTCTTCGGTATATTTAGGATTCGTATACAGAGTCAGTCGTCATACACAAAACTTGGTTGGTTTATTCACCTGAGGGTCTACTGGTGTCTTCAGGTGGCATATTCCTAGGGCCATCCATGAATAATGTGGTCGAATATATTTTCATTATAGAACATTTACACGATTCTATATCACCTGGTATTTGCTCATTATAGGTTCACCTGGATTCCTAGTTAGTAGTATGTTTGTTGAACGATAGTTACCGCATGCGTGACCCTACTTTACTCCGACGATTCCTACGAGTACGTATTTTAGAATGACAATTTGATTTTATTACTTATTATCACATACCTAGGAGTTCTAATTATATATTCGATACTTATGATAATTTCGTTTTATATTGGCATTTTTCACATAACTAAAGCAAAGAAAACCATCTCATCAATATACACATTGTAATATAAGTAAAGCCGAAGATCCTTGTTTTATATATATTTCAAAAAATATGATGTTTATAGTACAAAATTGGGGCTAACACCCTCAATACACATATAAAACCGATAATACAAGATCCACAAAATGTACACTCGTGGCACCGGATGTGTGTCATGATAACAAACTATGGCGTTTGTGAGACGCCAAAAGAGTCGCACCCAAGCTCTGGGCACACCAACTAGTTTCTGTTGCATGTCTTTCGACAGATCCTCTACCTGAACCATCAAAATCCTATGAATCAAATGAGAGAGGTTTCCTTGCACATTCTGAAGGACCCTCTCTGCTTCTCCTCCCACAGTCTCATCTCCCCAGTTCCTCCGACAATGTTGGGAAATCTTGTCTGGACATCGCGGACCCACTTCTATGTCACACAAGTGTCTAGTTAGTACTTAAGCATCATCCAAAAATATTTTTGTTTTTCTATACAAAAATACAAAAAAATGAATTATTTAAAAACATTACCTATGTCCCCGTAGGTGGTCCCTAGTGGTAGTGGCATGTCAGGGTCCCCTATGAAGTTGATCCTTGCATAGGGGTAGTCATCCAGAGAAATGACCTGTCACCTCCACTAGTAGAAGAAATCCTCGTAGTAGGGTGTGGGAACCCTACCTCCCCCCTGTCATCTTACTACCTCGGTCCACTGTGCAATGGTTGGATCGTGAGGTCCTCTCGGAAGAATATCGACTCTAGGTCCCAAGCCTGGAACCCACTCGAAGAAAAACCTGCATAAGATAGAGGCAAACTTGAAGTTCCTCTTGCTACCCTGTTTGCACTCTATCAACTGGCTCTTCATAGTAGCCAATAGTGAGGTACACCAATCATATACTACAGGTCTCAAGAACTCTACAACATAGAACATGAGCTACCTCGATGCCTAGTGAAATGAAGCCGATCATGTGATCCTGGTCAACACAAGGAAAACAATCTTGAGGATGAGATTATTTATCACTTGGATGGGGATTCGACTCCCGACCTTATGGGTCCGTTCTACATAGTAAGCGTCTATGTACTCCTCTATCTTCATACCACTCCGATATCTCCATGATTTGAGGTTCACCACCTCATCTCGATGTGATAACCAAGGAAAAAAATATATATCCTCGACTTCAATCCTCAATGGTTGCCCATCGAGTTTGAATCTCTCACTGTCAGGATCCCAGTAATTCACAAGCATCTCAAGAAACCTCACCTAGGCCCTCATCCCTTTGAGTTCCCAAACATTTTATAAGCCACATATTTTCAAGGCCATTTGGGCCCCCGAATCTCTGTCCACAACAACATCTACCTCCTCGTTCTCCCTTTCCCTCCATTCTAGCACCATCCTGTGAGATAAAAGTCACATTTTGAGTTAGCAACCATATAAATCAATGATTATGGACTTGTATGCATGTTGTTTCATTTACATTGACCTATAGGGATGAGTATACATGCCCTATATTTTACACAACCGCGTATAACCTCACCTATAGATGACCTGATTAATGGTATCTTGCGCACACTGAGTTACTCAATTTGCACCCTAATTTACTCAAAATTTGAAACCTAATTTAAAAATTTAATCCACTAGAAAGGAAGACGAGGGGAATAGGAATTACCTGGTCTAGACGGTTTCTGATTTTATCGCCCGATGCTCCCGCAATCACCAGCTGAAGATCGAAGGTAATTTTGTCCAATTGTCACTATTTGGGTAAAAAGTCAAAATGACATAGTAATTATTGGTTTTGTTACTATTTATAACAAGTTTTACCCACTTTCTACAGTTTTGAGTCATTTTTCACCTAATGGACTAATACAGTAGTGGATTGAGTTGGTTGTTGTAGTTTTCACCAGGGATTCTTGCAGATTTCTACGTTATGTTGGTCATTTGTAATCACGGGAAGGTATTTTCACTACCCAGTATATAGGATAGGTATCCATTCCATCATGCACTTTTTCATTATCCTATAAATTTTCACTCATATGCCTTAGATAGGAACCCATTTTTTGTGACACAAAACCTTCCATCTTCTATAAAACGCGTCATTATCAAGTGGTAGAGACTTACCAAACATGGGTGCCCTAGTTAGATCATCCACTTCATTTGGTGCCCATGCAGAGATTTTTTCCATAGGACCGGGAGCCCCTTATAGTTAATACATGAATTTATGCTGAGCCTCATCTCTCACTCATAAACATGTTGCCTTATACCTAGAATACTCCCAACCGAGTTTAATTTAAGCTCTTTTCCAACTCGTCTTCAAAAAGAGAAAACATTGTTGAGTGAACTTGTCTCTTTCACACTTGTAAATTCGATTTGAAAGGACATCTATTTGGTACAAGGTTATCCATTTTTCACACCAAGTATACTAAATATGATGAAAAAGGACATTTTTTTGCGTTAAGTTGTGATCGCATCTCATTCCCTCGCTTGTAGTATTGAGCCTATAGCCAGTTCTCGCTTTGCATTATAAACCGTTTTCCTCAGCAGTTTTGCATCCTCAACCAAGCGGAGCCTTGTTTATATCCTTCAAAATTTGACACCCTATACCCAGGAGGGAACATTCTCCCAAGTGTCCATCTCTTGCATGCATCTCCTTGCATTGAACATAGGTATGTTCCACTACTGTAACTAGTTTTTCTTACTTGTAACACTTGTTTCCTCTTTTGTATCATAGCATTCATTTATCTATGAAAAAAAAAAAAAGGATGGGAGGGAAGGGAGTATTATATTATATTGGAAGTGGTCGTGTCTCCTTTGAATAGAGTACAAAGTTATTGAGTCCATTTTTCATCATAATTTTGGGTTTACCATGGCATTAGGAAGCTGAGTTCGTTACAAAGTCTTCTCTACCGACTAGTTAATTTTCTAGTCCCTATGGAGAATTTCATTGATGCCTCCTTCATCTCATGGTTTCATCATTGAGTGTATTCCACAAGAGTCTTCCATATGTTTCATTCTCTTGTTCAAAGGAAGTCTACGAAACCTATGTCGACCATTCCTCATAACTCTTAAATTTTCATGTCGACCATACCCTTAGTTTGTCTCATATTCACATGATACTGTAGTCCTATCATGCACCTTCATCCTACTTTCATCATTGGTAGGTAACCTTGAAACCAACAATCGACATTTCATCATTGGTCATTGACTGGGTGGTTTCCCTTGTGCTCAATGACAAGACATCTATTCACACCTTGGGATTTGTGCAGTGTCTTGGATTCCATTAGCCTTATTGGTGGTTTCTTCACCTTTGTCAGTAGTTTTCCTCATTGTTGGCTATTTAGAGGGTATTTTTCATGTACCTCTTTCACTTGGCAGACATTAAAGACGCACCAGGTCATTGGTTCATGAACATGTTCCTCGTTCAATTTCCTCCAAATCATGATGCTCCTACATTATACCTTGTGCTGAATGATGAGAGATGCCTTAATTCTCTCCTTTCAGCGGGCCTCCTTGCATCGAATTCAACTAATCTATTTTGGAAACGAGACCTAGAGTCTTATGATTACCTTGAGGCTTGCAGTCATTAGTGGCAGGTTCTCTCTCACCATCGACAGTTGGGAATACATCAATGTATTCAGATCGATGGATTCTTCAAGTGTTCAACCCCGAATCCTTTATTCACATTTGTAAGAATGTACTCGGTGCCTTGATACCTACTTTAATTATCGATAGGTTGTCTCATGTTTGTTAATGGTATACCTTAATGACTGATAATCAAACAATGTCTCATTGTGTTCGACCTCAACTCCTTTATTTACATGATGTAGACTTGTAACTTTGGCAGATTGTGTATAATACTTGAAGACATCAGTATGTGGCCACAACTTTCCTAACCTGTTTCTTCCTTTTCATTGGATCAATACCTATATGACTTCAGTGATCATGGGAGATCATTTTGTACTCCATTGTATACAATTATCTTCATATTGATTTTGAGACTGGTTCTACTAGGCCTTGTTCATGACTATGACAACCTTTGGCATGTAACCGTATTTGTATTTGCCTATTCACAACCACAAACAATTGTTAGGTATATTTTCACATGGATCTCCAGTTTAATTCAAATTGGTAGCCATGTATGAAAAGTTGATGCAAAATGTAATGAGAAACTAGTTCTTCCAGTTAGTTCCCCATCACTCCACTTCTAGGTTTTTATAATGTATTTTGGCCATCGTAGATACTCCTCTGACCTCACACATTAGGGGGCATCTATTATAGCAAGATTTTCCTCACCCTATAAAGTCTTACACAAAAGTCCTTTTTCCATTTCCCTATGCAAACATTTCATCCATTTTTGCAAAATCCAAGAGCTAAAAATTACATTTTTCCACATATACACACCTTGCCTACTATAAAACATGCATATACACAGGCTTCTCCATTGCAAACCGCGTACATCGGTATTTTTTCCCAAAACTGAAAAATGGTGTTGGGTTTCCATGTCACGATAGGAGATCTATGATCCTTGACCTTCCATATACTAGAAACTTTATGATTTGGCCCTTAAGTTCCATTTGAAGGCTATAAATGGGACAATTCTCTGCTATGGAAAAGAGGAGAAATATTTCAACTTTGAGAGAAAATTTACTTTGGAGAAATTATTTACTTCATATTGAGTCTGCATCCCTTTGTCCATTAAGTCTGAACATAGTGTTCAACTCCCAAGCTCTTCCCTTATTGATTGAGAAATTCATTGTCTCTCTTCTATGAGCTTTCCTTTGGTGGAGGATTGAAGTGGTGGAGGCCCCACTGGAAGGAATTTAGTTTGTCGGTTCTGAACCATGCCGACACAGAAGTCTATAACATTTTCACTTCTATTGTTTATATTAATAGAAATACCCTTTTCCCTTCCAATTGATATCTTGAAAATATTTGAATTATTATTCCATGGGCATATTTGTCATGTTTATTAATGTATTGTGCTATTGAATGTGATAACATCATTTATTATCACCATATTCTTGCTTTGCTTGATTGTTGAGGACTAGTTGCATGTATATAGCTTTGGGTCAAGTGCTCAACGATGGACTTCATCGAATGTCTGGATGAGGTAGGCCTTTTAGCTTGTCTTGCTAGCATATTCATTTATATACCATACTTGAGAATAGAGTTGATTTCTGGAGTCATTTCCGTCTTTTTTGGTTTACCCCTAGCAATAGAGAGATTTTCCTCGTAACAGTTGCGACAATAGCATTGGGTCTACGTCGATGATCTATCTTCTACTAGTATTTTTTGAATCATATTTCGAATTAGGTTTCGGCTCTTTATATTTGATATTGGACACCAATGACTATTTTGAGTGACATTCATTGTTGTTGTTCTAGGTACTTTTGTGGAAATCGCACCACTTTCTAGTGTCTTTCTTCGTCTTTCTGTGATCTTTCTTTTCTTGTGGCTTTGATTGGTTTTGGTGAGGTTGTTTGTTAGGGTCATTTTTATCATACTTTGGATTTTGTGGATTTGCAGACTCGAACTCCCGCTTGTTCAGGTGCTTAAATTTCTTCTCGAGTTTAACAACATATCCATAAGCAACACCTAGTGATGCGATGTATAGAAAATCCATTTCAGTTTGGATGTATTAGTGTAGAGCCCCACGATATTTCAGAACTAAATGTCACTCTGAGTATTTGATACCCAACTTAGTGTGCAAGGTATGGAAGGTATTCATGAAATTTGACACTACTTGGCACCTCTCTTATCGCAGTGTGTTCCATCTCATGTACTGGTCATCATAGTTGCGAATAGGGTACTATTGTTCCTTAATCGCATCCCGAAAACAATCCCAAGTGGGCTCGGCCCAATATATTCAAAATTCCTATGTGGAAATTTGCTCCGAGTAAGTTTCCCATCAATGTTTGACATGGGGGAGATATTTAGTGAGTGTGGAGATGATCTTTTACCTGTTGGAAAAATTGTGAACAGAGTAATAACCTTCTAGCAGATTTAACCATTTTTCTAGGGAATATGCATCTATTTGTACTTAAAATATGGGAATATAAAAACTAACTTGTATCTTGAAAGGAGAGGTATATCCTAAGTGGTTGCTTGATGAATATGAGATGGTTTTTATCATAAAGCATTGAAGGATCAAGAAAAAATTCTCTGTCATTTCATCCCTCTGTTGTGTGAGAGATCGCTCAAGCAAGAGACTAATAGAATCATTTTCTTTGTCGTTTTTCTTTTCTTCAGCCATGGAGGTTTTCTTGGGCGTGTGAGAGATAGTATAATCAAGAGAGACAAGATTGATACCAAACTTGTTATACTCGAACATAATTAGGGTCATGCATTGAAAAATGATCAAGACTAGCCTGTTCTAATATCAGCACGAAATGAGCAGAGATATAACAAAAAAATATACAGATATATTGCAAGAGATCCAATAACATAACATAGATATATCGAATATATAACAAGAGCCACATATATACAGTAATACACAATTTATATTAATGAGTGAAATGTATAAAAGTGTAGAAATATAGAGTGAAAGACTCTCTAGAATGGTGGCATCTTATCTATGAAAAGAGATGTGACAACTACTCACATTCGCAAGAGAAACCTATATAATAACATTGATATGGATGATTTTTGACACAAAATAAGAGGGGAGATATAACACAAAAAAATACAGAGATATTTCAATAGATCCAATAACATAACATATCTATATCAGATATATAACAAGAGGCACATATATATAGTAATACACAATTTCTATTAATGAGAGAAATGTACAACACTATATAAATATAGAGTGAAAGACTCGCTAGAATGATAGAAGCTCATCTCTGAGAAGAGATGTGACAGATACTTGCATTTGAAAGAAGATGGTTACAATGAGGTTTTAAATTCCTTTTTAACATAAAGAAAATCCAAAACCCTAACCACGGAAGATGAAAATCCAATAGTTTTGTGGACCCTGTTTTGGGTAGTTTGGTGTATCAACTTCCAAGGGGCGTAACTTTGACATACGATCTCTATTTGGGGTGCACGATAGCTCATTTGAAAGGAATCATTGATGATATTAATTTTTGGGGCTGAATTACAACCTCTAAGTATCATTAAGGTTCTATATTATAAAAAACTTCATTTAGTCCCTCAAAATGGCCTCGAAAGTTTAGGAACTGAAAAACTGCTAAAAATAGTAAGTTTCTAGAAGACTGTTTTGAGCCAGTTGGAATAGGTGGGTGGCCACCGATATTGACCTAGATCAATCCTCCATCCTTAAGAAGAAGTTTTATCCATTTCATTTAGTGCATGGGGGAGAGGGAAAAATGTTTACGGAATCTACATCTTGATGAGCTACTTGCATTGCTCGAGAAGTTGCACTGTTGAGCTTGTTGAAGGTTGTCACGAATCTGTGGCTGAAAGGGTTGGAACTTTCAAATCAGTCTGGCTAAATGGTATTCCTGTGTGCATAAGGAATATTTATGCATTTTTGTAATCTTTTCGACCTACTTCTATTGGATAGAAGGTGTTTGGACCAAGGCTCCAGTGGTTGTAGTGTCCTTATATTCAACTTTTGAATAGATTTTGAAGAATCTAAATTTTGTAGTATGAGATACTAACTTGCGACATTGTTTAGGCGGGACACTATTCGAAACTACCTATGGTATCCTTTAGAGATGACCCCCAAGAGTAAAAATGACACTATGGGGTCGAGACTCATAAATATCATAGCGCTTCCACATATATGGCTGGCCCAAGAGAACATCACAGAAATACAGTGGGGAAACATCACATAATACCTCATCCTTGAAGGAATGGTTGTCATATGAAAATTGACACTGCTAGCTGGTATGGAGATCCCATCCTTGGTGGATCCACTCAATGTTGTATGGATGTGAGTGTGGTTTTTTTGACAATCCCAACTATTGGAAAACCTCTCTTAACATAATGTTCTCCTGGATTTCACTATCAACAATAAAATGCAACGGGGTCCCCTTCACCCACATATGTGAAATGAAAAATGAGCTCCCCCTCTTCAAGATCTATTGGTTCTTTTGGTTGAAATGTCGCGGTCTCGACAATATGGGTGGGGTCTGCATCAATGATCTGTCTTATACCAGTATTTTTTGAATCAGATTCTGAATGAGGTTTCAACTCCTTGTCTTTGATATTTTCCAGCGATGAATATTTTGAGTGACATTCATTGATGCTGTGCCAAGGGATTTTGTGGAAATCGCATCGCTTTCTAGTGTCTTTCTTTGTCTTTCTGTGACCCTTCTTTTCCTATGGCTTCGAATAGTTTTCCAGAGGCTATTTTTAGGGTTTTCATTATCATAATTTGGATGTTGTGTATTTGAAGACCCGAAATCCTGTTTTTTATGGTGCTTAAATTTATCCTCAATTTTAAAATCATATTGATAAGCATCACCCAGTGATGAGATGTGCAAAAAATCCATTTCAGTTTGGATGTATTTGTGTGGATCCCCAAGGTATTTAAGAACCAAATGTTGCTCAAAGTGTTTGATACCCAACTTGGTGCGAAAGGTATGGAAGTTATCAGTGAACTACAACATTTCTTGGCCTCTCTCTTTCCACGGTGTGTGTAACATCCCGCTCTGGCGCACTGAGAACACTTATTATTTGAGGACACTTGCTCGCAAGTGATCTGGACTTTTATGATGTTAGACCATTTATACTTGATTATGATGTGATTGACAGATGACATGATGTGTTACTATTTGATGTAGACAGGTGCTATTGACTCAGTTTTATTGAGTGTGTAGGTTTTATGACCTTGAGGATGTAGAGGGATCGGTAGAACCCCCTTGGACTCCGGACTGAGTCAGGGAGTGTGCTTTTGGGTGATATGTTTACTATGATGTTTCATTCGATTTGATGATTTGTTGTTGACATTTCTGACATGATTATTGTTGATGCAGGATGACGATAGCTTGCCGACCAGACTCACATACGGATTAAAGGGGCCACACACGATTTGCAGAGAGGTTGAGGGAGAGGGGTGGACAACATCCCTGCCACCGCCTGCTAGCACTCCCGCCGTGGCTCGAATTATAGGTTAACGATTACCTAGTTCGAGAGGACCCACGATGCCGTGAGGGCCGACTGCAACAGTCACTCACGATGATTCTAAGGGGCGCGCAATAAGGTGGGGGCCTTATTCCTTAGAACCCTTATTCTCCTACAAGTTCACCTGGCGGGGTGTTGAGTCCAGGGGTTATAGGGGTCTACCAATTAGTCCAGTTGGTGAGTGGCACCCTTGGAGAAAATGGTGCATCCTGAAGGGCACGTCTTACAAAAGAAACTTAGTTGGCGAGTGACACCCTTGGAGCACATGGTGCATCCTGAAGGGCACGTCGCCCAAAAGGAATTCAAGAGGCGAGTGGCACCCTTGGCGCACGTGGTGTGTCCTGAAGGGCAGGTTGCAATAATGTGGTTGAAGGAGTCATCGTAATTATCCCTAAGTCATCAACACCTGAATAAAACCTTAAGAAATTCCCCTAACCAATCGTCGCCTAGCTCAGAATCTAAGCCCTAAGCCTAAGACTTTTCTGGGAAAAGGGGGGGGAATTTAGTGTGACCTTAACAAATGAAAATTAAAAAAAAAAAAAAGAACTCAGACCATTATCCTCTCATTATCCATGTCTAGTTTATTAAACTATCCTCCAACACCTTGATCTTCTAGTATCCATCTCCCTTTTACATGTCCAGTTCACATTACTAAATCACCATCCATCCCCTTAAATCCTCATTATTCTTTTATGTAATACATTTAGTTTTCCCATATACATGTTTGCCATCGCCTTAATCTCTCATTATCCTATATATATATATATATATATATATATATATATATATTAATGGTGAATTTAAATGATGGATCATGATAAATTACAATGATGAATGCATGCTTATAAATAGAAAAAATGAATATATATATACACATATATTATAAACAAATTGTAAATATATATATATATACATATGTAAAACTAAAATGGAATTATTAATGAGCGCACTTACTCTTTGAGTTTTAAAAAAATAAAAATAAAAAAAAAATATAGAAAAAATAATAAGAAAATAAAAAGGAAAAAGGGGGGAAACCTAAAAGAAAAGAGGATTTAGGGTTTGAGATTGGATAAAAGAGAGGGAGAGGGGGAAAGGAAGGGACTTTTCAGCATTTGGTATTGTTATGCTGCCAACCCAGAGACTGGACTGATTTCTTGTAGGAGTTGGGGATTCTCAGCCGACTTGAGTGGTAGCTCAGCCTTGGAGGCGAGCTGAGAAGCTAGGCTATCATTTGGGTTGTGTGTTGCCCCTTTGCGGCTCGGGGGGCTAAGGGGGAAGGAGAGGTACCCCTAACATTTGGCTGGGAGGTACCGGTGAGTCCTCTACGGTCGGCAAGCAGGAGTAGGAGCGGCGGGAGCACAAGAATCATTTGCTGCAAGCGTTAAGGACACAGGTATGTAAATCTCTGGGCATTTCTATCTTGCTGCGCGTGTTTATAGACTGTGGTTTTAATGGCTATTGTGCAGTGGTAGTTTCAGTGGTTATAGTGTTAATCATGTGCTTGAACTGTAGCTTAATAGCTAATGGCGTGACTATGAAACTTTTACGCCTGCTACCCCCTGTAAATAAAGTATTTACTGTTGTTTTTCTTTTTATATAATTTTTTTTTTATTAGTTCCTATTTGGGAAAATGGCGAACCTCGTTGAGGCCGCTCCATCCTTTGCCTTTCCCTTTGTAAAATGGTTCTGAACCTTAACCCAATACCGAATCGGCCTGTGTTATGAATTTTGAATGGGCAAATAATATGATGGATCGTTAATATATGGTGGATTGTTAATTTATGATAGATAAGACAATAGCATTTTATTTCATTTTATACAAGGCGTCCTGGTGGGTTTTTAAAGCACCTACTGCAACTAAGTTGGGTGATGGCCAAATATTGCTTTGGCGTGACGCTGACTGTAATTGGTTTTCCAGCAGACGTAATGTACCACCCTCCTCAAAATCTAATTTCCTTTCTTATAAAATACCTTATACAAGTACCCTTGTATTAATCCATTGGGCGTTGGGCTTTTCCGCGATATGAACTGATTGGCATTCGCCTTCCATCTTGTATTCTGGTGTTCTGCAAGTCGCGTCCATATTGGAATTCTAGTGTGTTGGTGTTTAAATGGCAATCATTAATTCTGGTGGTTAAATGGCAAGCCGTTGCACCTGTTGTTCCTCGTTTCATCCCTCGCCCACGACCCTGGACCAAATTCACGAGTCACCTACGCACGCGCGCACCTACCATCCTTCTACCTCCCAACAGAAAACCCTAACCTCAAGATGAACCCTAATTTCTATTTCCGCCTGTCTCATAATGTTAATTTACCCGAATGCCCCTCTTTCTTTGAAAAATTCATATTGGCCTTCCTGGTTTCGAAATGATTTTTTTCATTCCTGAGATTGCCGCCTCAGTTTCTGTTAAAAATCCAATCATTTTTCATAAGCTCACAGTAACCTGCCATATGTTGATATAAATTTCTTGGTTAAAACCTCGTACCTACTGAAGAAGAATACACAGTCCAATAATTTAAACTTTACAGACTTATTTCACCGCAATTAGTTTGAAATTTGTGTAGCCATTTTTCACGCCCAATTGGAAATAAAGGAATTGTTTGTATGCACTCTTCACTGCCTACTGTTTCATAGTCAGTAATTTAATTGTCTAAGAAAATATTTCTTATTTCATCTCCTTTAAGGTGCAAACCAATCATCCAGTCGTATTAGAATGCACTGAGATCTGTGTCATCGATATTCCTACATTGTTAGTGGCATCTCAAAATATCTGGACTGCATCCATAGTCAAAGGATTGATTACCGTGGTGAAAGTAATTGTGAAGTGCATCTCAAATTATCTAGACAACATCCATGGTCAAATATTGATTACCTTGGTAAAATTATTTTAATTAGTTTTATGACATGATCATTTTCCAATAGCATTGTCCATTATGCAAAGTTAATTTAGCTTGATACAATTACTCACATTGGTTAGAACATAGTAGCCTTAATTAGGTTTTAAAAAAAAAAAAATTACAACCATAACCTCATTGAACTAATTACCATGTCACTTGCCTTGTTAATATGTTAATCGTATGGTGAGAAAGAATCTGTTATCAAAATGGAATTTAAAAATTGAACTTCCCAGCTCTAAAACCCTCTACCTCTATCTTGCGGTATCTATGGTTTAATCAGGACTTAATTCCCTTCTCAAGTGTAACGACTGCAGTTTTAATTATGATTGTACACGCTCAAATTTTTACTTCTTCCCTTCACGACTCTGCGTGTTAATTTTCCCTCTGCGGCATTGCTAGCAGACCGCTGTAGCCCTCACCTGCGTGTTTCCCTTTCCCTTGAAAAACTCGCCTGAAGTAGATGGTGGACCACGCGTTCCCTCCTTGCTTACCTTCGCGTTAATGCGGCTCTGACTTGCGCACTAGTCGAGGATGCTGAGAAACCCTAGAATGCTGAGTTTAATTCTTGAATATACCGATGATGCTTAAGTTTCCATGATAACCTCGTCTATTTAATGCTATTATTGTTTTAAAATGAAATATCATGATGATGCGTAAGCAACCACGTTAACCTTGTTGAATTAATGCTATTATTGTTTAATGCAATAAAATAATGATGCGTAAGCTGCCATGATGAATCTTGTTTAGTTTAATGATATTATTGTTTAGGATGCAATATAATAATGTTGCGTAAGCTGCCATGATGAATATTGTTTAATTTAATGTTATTATTGTTTAATGCAATATAATAATGATGCGTAAGCTGCCAGGATGAATCTTGTTTAGTTTAATGATATTATTGTTTAGGATGCAATATAATAATGTTGCGTAAGATGCCATGATGAATCTTGTTTAATTTAATGTTATTATTGTTTAGGATGCAATAAATGATGTTGCGTAAGCTACCATGATGAAACTTGTTTTATTTAATGTTATTATGGTTTAGAATGCGATATAATGATGTTGCGTAAGCTGCCATGAAGAACCTTGTTTAATTTATGCTATTGATGTTTAAAATGAAATGTAATAATGGTGCTTAAGCTACCATGTTAACCTTGTTAATTTAGTGTTGATATTGTTAAAATTTACAATGTGAGGATGATGCTCAAACTACTATGCTAACTTGTTTATTTAATGTTATTATCTTTAAATTGAATGCTAAGGATGAAGCTTAAACTGCGATATTAATATGGCTTAATTGCAATAGCAATACTGTTTAAATTGCAATAATAATATTCGTTTTTATTTGCAATGTTAATAATGACGGTAGAATCGCAATGTCAATCTTGGATTAATTGAAGTGTTCGTGATGAGGTTTAAATTTGCAAGGTTATTATTCGTCTAATTTTCAATGTTAATGATAAGGTCTAAATTGCAATGCAATATGGGTTAGGTTATTCCAATGTATGGTATTAAATTGGAAGGAAAGGCAAGATAATAGGGAGAATGTAGATGTTCGAGGGTTTACGAATATGGTATGATATCATTGCTCGCTTACGACGATTAACAGAAAAATGCAATGCATTTGTGCTTATTGTTTGTCCCTGAACTTGTGCCTAATGACTTATAACTAATAATGGGGGTTGAGATTATTGGCTTTTACCTTATGATAAAGTCTTTGTTGGTTAATGATAATTAATGGAGCAATTGGTCTTGATTGATGTCTCCGGGTATCAATAGTGGTTGGTCGATTTGAGTCCTCCTGACTTGCGTCTCCCGTAGAGGTCATGATTGTCCCTGATTTTGTAGTACTTGGTGGTATTGTATTGCGTAGTCTATTCGTGTCGGGCGGGATACAGACACCTCTTGTAGCTTAGTATTTATGTCTGTGTGTAAATCTGGTGGAAGGAATCCATTGCCGTATCAAGAGTCTCGGGCTATTTAAAGGCACAGTTCCACTCTTGTGACACACTCTGAGCCGTATCAGTAGTCTCGGGCTGTTTAAAGGCACAGTTTCCACTACTACGACTCTACTGTTGGATTCTTTCATTCTGTGACAGTACTGTACCTAACCCCTGGTGTCTTTTTCTGCTTACAACTGCTAGTTGCACGTCTTATGTCCAGGGGAGTTTATTTCTTGTTGTCACTGTGATATGTTGGGTCGTCTTGATTGTGTTCGTCTTACTTGTGTCTTGTTGGTTCGAGTGGTGACGTAGAGTCGAGGGGGTTGTTTCTTCTACAGGCGCGCACACACTTTAAATAAACAGAAAAAAAATTGCACCCATTTTCGGAGTTGTTGTTGTAACCAGGAGGGGTGTTACATATGGTATCAGAGCCGGTTCGACCCACGACTTGGGGTTCGCTACGGCTTTCTTAGACATGAGTTGGTTTTACTATATTGTTGCTGATCACATTGGTTGTGTGCGTGCAGGTAATTATGGTTAGAGGACGCCACGGAGGCAGACGACGGGGTGCTAGGGGAGGAGGCGAGATGCCTCCAACAGCATCCATGCCTGAGGGGTCTAACCCCCAGGGAGGTGAGCAGGTTCTCGGACAGGAGCAGATAGTAGTTGGTGATGTTATTGGGATGATGAGATCCTTTCAGCATATGTCCGAGGCTCTGATCAGCTGTTTGGACAGAGACGAGGCCAGGGCGCTGGCACCCCCGGAGGTTACGCCGCGCACACCGGCCGTTACAGGTAGCATTCATCGTGAACTCGAGAAGGTAAAATTTCATGAGTTATTTGGTGCCCCGGACGACGCAGCTGCCGAGGCATGGTTGGAGAATATGGCGATGTGCTTTGCACTTCGCGATTATACCTCCAACATGAAGGTTCAGATGACGGTCTTTCAACTGAAGGGGAGCGCTCTTCTATGGTGGAAGATGCTCCTACCGTAGCTGAACATGGCCATGGAAGACATGTCATGGGAACTGTTCGAGAAACGGTTCTAAGAGAGGTACCTTTCTGAGGAATTCCTTGAGTGTCAGCTCAATGAGTTCAACGCACTACGACAGGGAGGTCGTACGGTGCCCGAGTACGAGGCACGATTTATGGAGCTACTTCGGTATGCTCCGCACCTTAACACAGAGAAGCTCAAAGTCAACAGGTTTGTGTTTGGCCTTAACGGCAGTCTGCATGCAAAGGTTAGGATCTTGATGCCTCAAACCTTGCACGACGCTGTCCAAAAGGACCTCATAGCAGAGGAGGAGCTTATCAGCGAGGGTCAGACCAGGACTTCAGCGAGACCCGCAGGGCAGAGTTTATCGGGGGTGCCGCGAGATCAGACACCAACGAGACATACGCTGGGACATCGTGGCTTCTAGAGGGGATCCACGTTCACTACACCTCGACGAACGTCACCTCAATAGCGGACACCTTATCGAGGACCACAGCACCAGCAGCAGCGTCGCCCGCAACAGCAACAGTTTAGGCTTGTTCAGCAGAACAGACCAGGGTTTCAGGCCGGTGGGCAGTCCTCTTCTACTTCGAGTACCAGGACTACTGGGTCGAAGAAGGGGTGTTGGACGTGTGGGGAGCCACACTACCAGCACGACTGTCCTGTGGAGAGGGCCAGGACGTCTGGATCAGCTGGACCCGCTACCATGGGAGATATGGGCAAGGCCCATCGGATACATGCAGCGGTGAATAACCGTCAAGAAGAACACCAGTCAACTTTGCTCGAGACGACAGGTACTATCGCTGACCAGACCCTTAGTATTTTGATAGACCCAGGAGCTGCTGAGAGTTTCATTTTTGGTGCAGCGCTAAAAAGAATTAAGGTAAAGGCAGTCGAACAGGATGAGTTTAGCTTCGTGGAGATGGCTTCGGGAGCCAAACAGGAGGTTGGAGGAAAGGTTACGGGCTGTGCCCTTAACCTGGGAGAGTTTGTCATGAGAGTCAACTTGTACGTCACGATCTTAGGATCTTACGACGTCTTGATCGATATGGATTGGTTGGAAACGCATGAGGCGATTCTCAACTATAAGACGAAACGGTTGAGCTTGGTTGATGATGAAGGACAAAGATGTGTGATTGTAGGACGGAACCATGGAGTTTCCCTGCGGTTCGTCTCTTCCTTACAGTTACGGAAGAGTATGTGCAAGGGGTGTAAACTTTATGCAATCCTCGCGCTCAACGAGAAGGGAGTAGCGGAAGGACTAGAACACCTTCCGGTGGTGAAGGAGTTTGCGGACATTTTTCCAGAGGAGTTACCTAGGATGCCGCCAGAAAGGGAACTGGAGTTTACCATAGACCTGAAACCGGGAACTGAACCGATAGCAAGAACTCCTTATCGGATGTCGACCTCAGAGTTGCAAGAGTTGAAAATGGAACTGAGGGAGTTGTTGGACCTAGGACTGATACATCCTAGTATGTCACCGTGGGGTGCACCAGTTGTTTTCATATGAAAGAAGGATGGATCGTGGAGGCTTTGCATTGAGTACCATCAACTGAACAAGGCTACGATCAAGAATCAGTATCCCTTCGATCAAATGAATTGTGCGACGGTGTTCTCCAAGATCGATCTGTGATGATCTATTCGATCAAATGAAGGGTGCGACGGTGTTCTCCAAGATCGATCTGTGATCCGGATATCACCAGTTATGGATCAAGGAGGATGACATCCCTAAGACCGTCTTTAAGATGAGATTTGGAAATTACGAGTTTATTGTTTTTCCATTTGGACTGACAAACGCCCCAGGGGTATTCATGAGTTTAATGAACGGGGTGTTCCGCGAGTACTTGGAAAAGTTCGTCCAAGTATTCATTGACGATATTTTGATCTACTCTCGGATGACAGAGGAGCATGACGAGCACTTGCGCTTGGTACTACAATGTTTATGAGAACACAAATTGTATGGGAAGTTGTCCAAATGCTCTTTTTACCAGTCGAGGATTCACTACTTAGGGCATGTCATCTCCGGCGAAGGTATCACCGTGGATCTAGCCAAGGTTGAGGCTATTATGGAATGGCCCACACCAACGAATGTCACAGAAGTGCATAGTTTTATGGGATTAGCAGGATAATATCGACAGTTTGTCGAGGGTTTTTCGAAGATAGCAAATCCGATCACGGAATTGCAGAAGAAAAACAAGAAGTTTGTTTGGACAGAGAAATGCGCTGAGGCCTTTCGGAGGCTTAAGGATTTGCTGACAACTGCACCGATACTAAAGGTCCCTGACATGGACGCAGACTTCTTGGTATGCACTGATGCATCCAAGGAAGGTTTAGGCGGACTCTTGATGCAGGATGGACGAGTGATCGCTTACATTTCGAGGAAGCTGAGAAGGCATGAGGAGAACTACGCGACACATGATTTGGAGTTATTAGCCATCGTATATGCCTTGAAGGTTTGGAGACACTACCTTGTGGGACGAAAATTTGAATTAAAGATCGATCATTGTTGACTACAACACATTTTTACACAAAGCGACCTGAACGCGCGACAACGACGTTGGTCGGAATTGCTTAGCGAATATGACTTCGAGATTACTTACATAAAGGGAAAAATGAACCGAGTGGCAGATGCCTTGAGATGGAGGCCACGCATCTTTTCGTCATTACCCCTTCAGACAAATCTACGTGAGAAGATTCTCACCTTACAGTGTGATGATGACTGGTACACCAAAGTCAAGGATTTTATCGGACAAAACATGATGATGATACCATGATATGAGGGATATTCATTGGATAACGATAGGTTATTGAGGTTTAGAGGTCGGATTTATGTACCGCCTAACGACGAGTTGAGGATGTTGATCCTAAGCAAAGCTCATAGAGCAGTTTACATGGCTCACCCAGGAGTTACAAAGATGAGGGCAGACCTTAAACCATTATTCTTTTGGAAGGGAATGAAGGCCGACATAGTCAACTTTGTGGCTAGATGTCTAGAGTGTCAACAGGTAAAGGCTGAACATAGACACCTGGCAGGATTACTTCAACCACATGCGATTCTAGAATCGAAATGGGAAGTTATTTCGATGGATTTTATCGTTGGATTTCCACCGACGACAAGGAGACACGACTTGATTTTTGTAGTAGTAGACACTCTGATGAAGAGTGCTCACTTTATTCATGTGCGTACGATGTATCAGGCACCTGACATAGCGAGAGTTTTCATCAGTGAGATTGTGAGGCTGCATGGCATGCCTAAAAATATTATATCCGATCGAGGTTCGTTGTTTACTGCACAATTTTGGATGAGTTTCCAAGAGGCATTGGGAACCCAAATTAATTTTAGTACTGCGTATCACCCAGAGACTGACGGGCAGAACGAACGAACAAACCAAACCTTGGAAGACATGTTACACATGTACATAATGGACCAAAAAAAGTGTTGGGAGGAATTCTTGCCTCTAGTAGAGTTCGCTTACAACAACAGTTACCAGAGCACCATTAAGATGGTGCCTTTTGAGTTTCTTTATGGGCGACCGTGTCGGACTCCCTTGAGTTGGGATCGGCTTGAGGATAGGGTCCTGGTGGGACCAGAAGTGATCCAATAAATGGAAGAGAAGATGCAAACAATAAGACAAAGGATTAAAGAAGCGCAGGATCGACAGAAGAGTTATGCCGATGCGCACCGATTCGACTGTAGTTACGAGGTCGACGATCGAGTCTTCTTGTGGGTTAAAACACATAAGAGTTCGATCAAGTTTGGAAAGGGAGCTAAAATATCTCCTAGGTTTGTGGGACCTTTCGAGATTGTGGAGAGAAAGGGGCCCGTGGCCTATCGACTAGCCTTGCCTGATTCTTTGAGGCATATGCACGATGTTTTTCATGTATCTGTTTTGAGACATTATATTAGTGATCCTACACATGTGATTGACCTAAGTTCCTTGCAGGTATCGGATGAGGGAGAACTCATGGCTGAGCCGGTCCGCATCTTAGATCATCACGTTCGATAGTTACGATGTCGAATGATAGATCAGGTCAAGGTCCAGTGGGACAGTTATAGTCCACACTCGGTGACCTGGGAGGACGCAGATGATATGCGTCAGCAGTTTCCATTTTTTTTTGATAGATAGACTTATGATACTATGATACTTTATTTTTTCATTTATACTGAGAAACTTCGGGACGAAGTTTAGACCAAGAGGGGGTGTATGTAACATCCCACTATGTCGCACTGAGAACACTTATTATTTGAGGACACTTGCTCGCAAGTGATCTGGACTTTTATGATGTTAGACCATTTAAACTTGATTATGATGCGATTGACAGATGACATGATGTGTTACTATTTGATGTAGATAGGTGCTATTGACTCAGTTTTATTGAGTGTGCAGGGTTTTTGACCTTGAGGATGCAGAGGCATCGGTAGAACCCCCTTGGACTCCGGATTGAGTCAGGGAGTGTGCTTTTGGGTGATATGTTTACTATGATGTTTCATTCGATTTGATGATTTTTTGTTGACATTTCTGACATGATTATTGTTGATGCAGGCTGACGATAGCTTGCCGACCAGACTCACACACGGAGTAAAGGGGCCACACACGATTTGCAGAGAGGTTGAGTGAGAGGGGTGGACAACAACCTTGCCACCGCCTGCTAGCACTCCCACTGTGGCCAGAACTGTAGGTTAACGATTACCTAGTTCGAGAGGACCCACGATGTCATGAGGGATGACTGCAACAGTCCCTCACGATGATTCTAAGGGGCATGCAATAAGGTGGGCGCCTTATTCCTTAGAACCCTTAGTCTCCTACAAGTTCACCTGGAGGGGTGTTGACTCCAGGGGTTATAGAGGTCTACCAATCAGTCCAGTTGGCGAGTGGCACCCTTGGAGCACGTGGTGCATCTTGAAGGGCACGTCGCACAAAATAAACTCAGTTGGCGAGTGACACCCTTGGAGAACATGGTGCATCCTGAAGGGCACGTTGCCCAAAAGGAATTCAAGAGGCGAGTGGCACCCTTGGCGCACGTGGTGCGTCCTGAAGGGCACGTCGCAATAATGTGGTTGAAGGAGTCAGCCTAATTATCCCTAAGTCATCAACACCTGAATAAAACCTTAAGCAATTCCCCTAACCAATCGTCGCCTAGCTCAGAATCTAAGCCCTAAGCCTAAGACTTTTCTAGGAAAAGGGGGGGGAATTTAGTGTGACCTTAACAAATGAAAATTAAAAAAAAAAAAAAAACTCAGACCATTATCCTCTCATTATCCATGTCTACTTTATTAAACTATCCTCCATCACCTTGATCTTCCAGTATCCATCTCCCTTTTACATGTCCAGTTCACATTACTAAATAACCATCCATCCCCTTAACTCCTCATTATTCTCTTATGTAATACATTTACTTTTCCCATATACATGTTTGCCATCGCCTTAATCTCTCATTATCCTATATATATATATATATATATATATATTAATGGTGAATTTAAATGATGGATAATGATAAATTATAGTGATGAATGCATGCTTATAAATAGAAAAAATGAAGAAATATATACATATATTATAAACAAATTGTAAATATATATATATATATATATATATATATACATGCAAAAATAAAAGCGAATTATTAATGAGTGCACTTACTCTTTGAGTTTAAAAAAAATAAAATATATATATATATATATAGAAAATAAATAATAAGAAAATAAAAAGGAAAAAGGGGGGAAACCTAAAAGAAAAGAGGATTTAGGGTTTGAGACTGGATAAAAGAGAGGGAGACGGGGAAAGGAAGGGACTTTTCAGAATTTGGTATTTTTATGCTGCTAGACCAGAGACTGGACTAATTTCTTGTAGGAGTTGGGGATTCTCAGCCGACTTGAGTGGTAGCTCAGCCTTGGAGGCGAGTTGATAAGCTAGGCTATCGTCTGGGTTGTGTGTGGCCCCTTTGCAGCTCGGGGGGCTAAGGGGGAAGGAGAGTACCCCTAGCATTTGGCTGGGAGGTACCGGTGAGTCCTCTACGGTCAGCAAGCAGGAGAAGGAGCGATGGGAGCAGAAGAATCATTTGTTGCAAGTGTTAAGGACACGGGTATGTAAATCTCTAGGCATTTCTATCTTGCTGCGCGTGTTTATAGACTGTGGTTTTAATGGCTATTGTGCAATGGTAGTTTCAGTGGTTATAGTGTTAATCATGTGCTTGAACTGTAGCTTAATAGCTAATGGCGTGACTATGAAACTTTTACGGCTGCTACCCCCTGTAAATAAAGTATTTACTATTGTGGACCACGCATTCCCTCCTCACTTACCTTCACGTTAATGCGGCTCTGACTTGCGCACTGGCCGAGGATCCTGAGAAACCCTAGAATGCTGAGTTTAATTCTTGAATATACCGATGATGCTTAAGTTTCCATGATAACCTCATCTATTTAATGCTATTATTGTTTTAAAATGCAATATCATGATGATGCGTAAGCAACCACGTTAACCTTGTTGAATTAATGCTATTATTGTTTAATGCAATATAATAATGATGCGTAAGCTACCATGATGAATCTTGTTTAGTTTAATGATATTATTGTTTAGGATGCAATATAATAATGTTGCGTAAGCTGCCATGATGAATCTTGTTTAATTTAATGTTATTATTGTTTAATGCAATATAATAATGATGCGTAAGTTGCCAGGATGAATCTTGTTTAGTTTAATGATATTATTGTTTAGGATGCAATATAATAATGTTGCGTAAGCTGCCATGATGAATCTTGTTTAATTTAATGTTATTATTGTTTAGGATGCAATAAATGATGTTGCGTAAGCTGCCACGATGAAACTTGTTTTATTTAATGTTATGATGGTTTAGAATGCGATATAATGATGTTGCATAAGATGCCATGAAGAACCTTGTTTAATTTATTCTATTGATGTTTAAAATGCAATGTAATAATGGTGCTTAAGCTACCATGTTAACCTTGTTAATTTAGTGTTGATATTGTTAAAATTTACAATGTGATGATGATGCCCAAACTGCTATGCTAACTTGTTTATTTAATGTTATTATCGTTAAATTGAATGCTAAGGTTGAAGCTTAAACTGCGATATTAATATGGCTTAATTGCAATGGCAATACTGTTTAAATTGCAATAATAATATTCGTTTTTATTTGCAATGTTAATAATGACGGTAGAATCACAATGTCAATCTTGGATTAATTGAAGTGTTCGTGATGATGTTTAAATTTGCAAGGTTATTATTCGTCTAATTTGCAATGTTAATGATAAGGTCTAAATTGCAATGCAATGTGGGTTAGGTTATTCCAATGTATGGTATTAAATTGGAAKGAAAGGCAAGATAATAGGGAGAATGTAGATGTTCGAGSGTTTACCAATATGGTATGATATCATTGCTCGCTTAYGGYGATTAACAKAAAAATGCAATGCGTTTGTGCTTATTGTTTGTCCCTGAACTCGTGCCTAATGACTTATAACTAATAATGGGGGTTGAGATTATTGGCTTTTACCTTATGATAAAGTCTTCGTCGGTTAATGATAATTAATGGAGCAATTGGTCTTGATTGATGTCTTCGGGTCTCAATAGTGGTTGGTCGATTTGAGTCCTCCTGACCTGCGTCTCCCATAGAGGTCATGATTGTCCCTGATTTTGTAGTACTTGGTGGTATTGTATTGCATAGTCTATTCATGTCGGGCGGGATATAGACACCTCTTGTAGCTTAGTATTTATGTCTGTGTGTAAATCTGGTGGAAGGAATCCAGTGCCGTATCAAGAGTCTCGGGCTGTTTAAAGGCACAGTTCCACTCTTGCGACACACTCTGAGCCGTATCAGTAGTCTTGGGCTGTTTAAAGGCACAATTTCCACTACTGCGACTCTACTGTTGGATTCTTTCATTCTGTGACAGTACTGTACCTAACCCCTGGTGTCTTTTTCTGCTTACAGTTGCTAGTTGCACGCCTTATGTCCAGGGGCGTTTATTTCTTGTTGTCATTGTGATATGTCGGGTCGTCTTGATTGTGTTTGTCTTACTTGCGTCTTGTTGGTTCGAGTGGTGACGTAGAGTCGAGGGGGTTGTTTCTTCTACATGTGCACACACACTTTAAACAAACAAAAAAACCTTTGCACCTATTTTTGGAGTTGTTGTCGTAACCAGGAGGGGTGTTACAGTGTGGTCCATCTCATGTATTGGTCATGATAGTTTCCAACAAGGTAATATTGTTCCTTCACTGCATCCACAAAAGTATCCTAAGTGGGTTCGAGCTCATATATTCCACACTCTTCTGTGGAAATTTTATCCCACTACGTTTCCCACCAATGTTTGACATGGGGGAGATCTTTAGGGATTGCGAAGGTATTCCTTTCCCTGTTGGAAAAATTATGAACAAAGAAATAACCTTCTAGAAGATTTAACCATTTTTCTAAGGCATCTGCATCTATTTGTTCTTCAAATACGGGAATATCAAAATTAACTTGTACCTTGAAAGGTGAGGTGCCTCCAAATTGGCCTCTTTATGAAGACGCGTTGGTTTTTATCGATAAGCATTGAGGGATGTGGGAAAAATTCTCCATCATTTCGTCCCTCTATCATGTGAGAGCTTCCTCAAGCAATAGACTAATAGAATTGTCTACTTTGTTGTTTTTATTTTATTCCACCATGGAGGGTTTTTGGGCGTACGAAAGATATGTTCCTCAATATAGAGAATATTGAGACCCAACATTCTATACTCGGGCCTCATCAGGGACATGCACTGAAAAAATGATCAAGAGCAGGATTCTCTGATACCACAAATCCATATTATTTTTTAGCACGAAATGAGAGCAGAGACATAACAAAAAAATATATAGAGATATTACAAGAGAGCCAATAAAATAATAGAGATATATCAGATATATAACAAGAGGAAAAAATATGCATTATTACACAATTTCTATTAATGAGTAAAATGTACAAAATTGTAGAAATACAGAGTGAAAGACTCACTAGAATGGTGGTAGCTTATCTCTGAGAAGAGATGTGACGGAAAATTGCAGTCAAAAGAAGATGGTTAGAATGAGGCTCTAAAGGAATTTTAAACATAAATAAATACCAAAACCCTAACCCCAAAAGATGAAAAGCCAACAATTTTGTAGACCCCATTTTGGGTAGTTTGGTGTATCAACTTCCCAGGGGCATAACTTTGGAATACGATCTTTGTTTGGGGAGAACAATAGCTTGTTTTGGAAAGGTATTTTCGGAGAGATTGATTTTGGGGGATAAATTAGAGACTTTGGCAAAAATTTAGGTGATCGATCTAGAAAATAAATCATTTAGGCCCTCAAAATGGCCCAAAATGTTTAGGAACTGAAAAACTTCTAAACATAGTAAGTTTCCAGAAGACTATTTTGATCCAGTTGGAATAGGTGGGTGGCCACCGATATCCAACTAGATCAATTCTCCTTCCTTAATAAGAAATGGTCTCCATTGCGTTGAGTACCCGGGGGAGAGGGAAAAAAATTACTGAATCGACATCTTGATGAAGTTGCGCTGCTTATCTTGTTGAAGCTTATCATGAACCTATGGCTAGAAGGGTTGGACCTTTTTAACCAGTTTGGCTACATGATATGAATTTTTTTTAAATGAATCTTTACGCTTTGTTGTAATCTTGTCAACCTACTTCTGTTGGATAGAAGGTTCTTGGATCGATGTTGTAGTCGTTATAATGTGCTTTTTTTCACCTTTTGGATATATTGTGAAGAAGTTGAATTTTGTAGTATGAGATACTACCTTGGGGCACTGTTTAGGTGGGACAATAGTCGCAACTTCCTATGGTATCATTTATAGATGAAACCCTAGAGTTGCAATGACACTACGGGGTCGAGACTACTATATAGCATGGCGCTTCCATATATATGGCTCGCCCAAGAGAACATCAAAGACAACCAATGGGGAAACATTACATAATACTTCATCCTTGAAGGTCTATATGACGTATGACAATCGACACTGCTGGATGACGCGAAGATATCATCCCTGATGAAGCTACCTGATGTTGTATGGTTGCGGGTGTGGTTTTATCGACAATCCTAACAATTTAATAACCTCTACCGAGATGAGGTTCTTTTGGATTCCACTATAAAAAATAAAATGCAGTGGGGTCCCCTTCACCCACATTTGTGAATGAAAAATGATATCCCCCTCTTCAGGATCTGTTGGTTCTTTTGGTTGAATTGTTGCATTCATGACAATAGTGTTTGGGTTTGCATCGATGATATTTGTTCTGCCGGTATTTTTTGAATCGGATTTTGAATTAGGTTTCGGCTCCTTATCTTTGATATTGGCCACCAATGATTTTTTTGAGCAACATTCATCGGTGTTGTAATAGGTGATTTTGTGGAAATCGCACCACTTTCTAGTGTCTTTCTTCATCTTTCCGTCATTCTTATTTTCCTGATCCTTTGACTAGTTTTCAGGAGGCTCTTTCTTAAGGCCATATTTATCTTAATTTGGTTGTTGTGGATTTGTAGACCCGAAAAACCCTTTTTTCAGGTGCTTACATTTCTTCTCTATTTTAACAACATATTGATAAGCAACACCTAATGATGAGATGTCGCTCAGAGTCTTTGATACCCTGTTTTTTGTGCAAGGTATGGAAGGTATTGGTGATCTTTGACACTGATTGGCCCCTCTCTTGTCATGGTGTGGTCCATCTAATGTACTAGTCATCATATTTTCCAACAGGGTAATACTGTTCCTTAATCGCATCCATATAAAATACCAAGTGGGATCTACCCAATATATTCTAGACTCGTCTATGGAAATATTCTCTGAGTAAGTTTCCCACCAATTTTTGACATGGGGGAGAGCTTTAATTAGTGCGAAGGTGATATTTTCCCCATTGGAAAAAAATGTGAACATAGTAATAACCTTCTAGTAGATTTAACCATTTTTCTAGGGAATCTGCATCTATTTGTCCTTCAAATATGTGAATATCAAAATTAACTTGTAGATTTAAAGGAGAGGTGCCTCCTATGTAGCTACTCGATGAAGACACATCAGGTTTTATCAGCAAGAGTTGAAGGATGTGGGAAAAATTCTTCATCATTTCGTCCCTCGGGCGCGTGAGAGATTAGTCAAGCAACAAACTGATATTATCATTTTCTCTATCATTTTTTTTTCCTTTAGCCATGGAGGTTTTCTTAGGCATGTGAGAGATATTATCCTCAATATAGACAAGCTCGAGATTGAACTTTTTATATTCATACCTCATCAGGGACATGCACTGAAAACACGATCAAGAAAAACGTGTTCTAATACCACTGATCCAAATTATTTTCGGAACGAAATGAGACAGGAGATATAACAGAGAAATATACAAAGATATTGCAAGAGATACAATAACATAAAAGATATATTTCATTTATATAACAAGAGTAACAAATATACAGAGTAATACACAATTTCTATTAATGAGTGAAATGTACAAAACCGTAGAAATATAGAGTGAAAGACTCGCTAAAATGGTGGCATCTTATCTTTGAGAAGTGATGTGACAGATACTCACATTGGGAAGAACAGGGTTACAATGAGTCTTTAAAGCTATTTTTAACATAAATAAAATCCAAAACCCTAACCCCACAAATTGAAAAACCAACAGTTTTGTGGACCCCGTTTTGGGTAGTTTGGTGTATCAACTTCTCGGGAGCGTAATTTTGACATACAATCTTTTTTTGAGTCGCACGATATCATGTTGTAAAGGTGTCATCAAGGAGATTCATTTTCGGGGCTCAATCAAAGCCTTTGGCTATCATTGAGGTGCTCGATCCCGAAGAAACTTCATTTAGGCCCTAGAAATGGCCCCATAAGTTTAGGAACCAAAAAACTCCTAAGAATGTTTTCAGCCAGTTGGAATAGGTGGGTGGCCATCGATATCCACCTGGATCAATACTCCCTCTTTAAGAAGCAATTGTATCCATTAAGTTGAGTGCCCGAGGGATAGGGAAAAGTGTTTATTGAATCCACATCTTCATGAGTTGCTTGCCTTCCTAAAAACGTTACACTGCTTAGCTTGTTGAAGGTTGTTACGAACATGTGGATGGAAGAGTTGCACCTTTTAAACTAGTCTGGCTACATGAGATGCTTGTGTGAAAAAGGAATATTTATGCTTTTCTACAATATTGTCGACCTCCTTCTATTGGATAGAAGGTGCTTGGAATGAGGCTGTATTGGTTGTAGTGTCCTTTTGTTCACCTTTGAATAGATTGTGAAGAAGATGAATTTTGTAGCATGATATACTACCTTGCAGAACATTTTAGGTGGGACAATAGTTAGAAATACCTCTAGTATCCTCTAGAGATGACCCCCCAGAGTAACAAGGATACTATGAGGTCGAGAATCATAAATATCATGGCACTTCCACATATATGGTTGGCCCAAGATTACATTATGGACATCCAACATGGAAACATCACATAATAACTCATCCCTGAAGGGATGGATGTCATATGAAAATAGTCACTATTGGCTGACACGATGATCTCATCCCTGGAAAAGCCACCCGATGTTGTATGGTTGTGGGTGTAATCCGAACTGTTTGACAACCTCTGCTGAGATGAGGTTCTTCTGGCTTCCGTTATCAACAACAAAATGTAGCGAGGTCCCCTTCACCAACATATGTGAATAAAAAATGTGCTCCCCCTCTTCAAGATATGTTGGCTCTTTTGATTGAATTGTTGTGGTCACGACAATAGTGGTGGGGTCTACATCGATGATATGTCTTCTACCAGTATTTTTTGAATCAGATTTTGAATCAGGGTTCGTCTTCTTGTCTTTGATCTTGTCCACCAATGACTATTTTGAGTGACATTCATCGGTGTTGTGGCAGGGTATTTTATGGAAATCGCACCACTCTCCAGTGTCTCTGTTCATCTTTTCATGACCTGTTTCCCCTATGGCTTCGATTGGTTTTCAAGAGGTTGTTTGTTAGGGTTGTATTTATCATACCTTTGTTGTTGTGGATTTGCAGACCAGAACTGCCGTTTGTTCTGGTGCTAAACTTTTTGGTCAATTTTAGTAGCATATCGATAAGTAGAACCTAGTGATGAGATGTCCATAAAATCCATTTAATTTTGGTTGTATCTGTGTAGAGCCCAATGGTATTTCAGAACCAAATGTTGCTCAAAGCCTTTGATACCCAACTTGTTGTGCAAGGTATGGAAGGTATTGGTGAACTCTGGTACTGCCTGGACCCTCTCTTTTTGCATTTTGTTCCATCTCATGTATTGGTCGTCATAGTTTTCGATAGGGTAATATTGTTCATCGACCACATCCACAAAAAAATCCCAAGTGGGCTTGGCCCCATATATTCCAGAATCCTCTCTGGAAATTTTCTCCTAGTAAGTTTCCCACCAATGTTAGACATGGGGGAGATCTTTAATGAGTGTGAAGGTGATATTTTCCCTCTCAAAAATATTTTGAATAGAGAAATAACCTTCTATCATATTTAACCATTTTTCTAGGGCATCTGCATCTATTTGTCCCTTAAATACGAGAATATGAAAATTAACTTGTACCTTTAAAGGCGAGGTGCCTCAAAAGTGGGTTTTTGATGAAGACACGTCGGTTGTTATCGGTAAGCATTGAAGGATGTGGGAAAATTTTTCCATCATTTCGTCCCTCTATTGCATGAGATCTTGCTCAAGCAACTCACTAATAGAATCATTTCCTCTATCACTTTTCTTTTCTTTTTCCATGAAGGGTTTCTTTGGAGTGAGAGAGTGATTTTCCTCAAGAGAGACAATATGGAGACCCAAATTTGTATAATCAAACCTTGTTGGGGACATGCACTAAAAACATGATCAAGATCATCCTTCTTTGATACCACTGATCTAGATTATTTTCGACATGAAATGAGAGTAGATATATAACATAGAAATATACAGAGATATTACAAGAGAGCCAGTAAAAGAAGATGTTGGATCCCTTCTACCAAAGTGACACTCCTGCAAGATATTGTTAGTCAATAACAATCAAGCTTACAAAGTTGCTACAATGTTTCCCTTGAAGAAATACTTGGATTTTTTTATCTTCTTTCACTGTTGTGTTATAAAGAGTTGGCTATCTCCCGCTTCTTCTTTCCACTTCTTCATCCATTGAGATTTTTAAGAGCAAGTCTAGAAATTTTCTCCTTGAAGTTAAAATCAGATTCCATAGAATGATTATGCATATAGTGGTAAAAATCCTCACACTTAACGCTTTTCCATGAGTTATTCCCAAATTCCCGATCATTTTTCCATTAAATCCACTCACTCCCCCATGTTTCATAATCTTCCTGGTTATATCTCCTTGATCTTTTTTTCTTGGTATACAAAACCGTGAGTTCTGAGTTCCAAATCTGTTGAAAACAAATTTCCCTATGGAGTCGCCAGTTTGTTGACGATTAAAATCGCAACGAAGTTTAGCCCACAAAGTATTGCTAAAGTCTATTATTATAAGCTAACAGGATAAATAATACTAGTAGATGGGACCCCCTTGTAGATTGGAGATCAGATCTGGTTCTTATTTGATGTTCTACTATTGTTCGACAATGCTTACAGGATTAAGAATGATTGATGATCAACAACCGACGGATGAGGGATAATACATGTTTGTTCTCTTCCTTTAGACTTGAATGCCATGTTGGTTTACGATATCTATTGTTGTCATTTCTATATGTTTCTGGATTCGTTACTTTGACACCTATAAAATACACATATTAGTAACGATAAATAAAGAGCAATTGAAAGGAAGTAAAGAAACATAAACAAAAAATGCAAAAGGAAGGAAATGGTTATACTAACATGTTACACTATATGTATTAAAATGATCATTGTGAATCCTAGCTATCAAATAATAGATATGCGATTTATTGAGATTCTATGAAAATATAGTTGTTATATAGTACTGTATAGTTGGAAATGGAAACATGTGGGTGGCTCTCTTGGAAATTAAGGGAAGTTGATGGATTAGTGGTTGGCGCATACCAAACAATTGAATAGGGTTGAGTGTGGAGGTGACATGCATTTACTACACGTAACTCCTACTCCAACTGATCGCCACCCTAGTCGGGATATTGTTTCAACTAAGTTTGTTGTGGTTAGGCTCCGACTTTCAAGAAGAGGGAGAACCACTCAGCCAATTCACGTTTTTAAGGTGCTCTTGGTTATAGATATGTCCTTTTCGGTCATCCATGAATTTTCTCTGGTTATGAAATAGATAGTGGCTCAGTATGTATGGGTTTGTGCTTTCCTTAAGACTGGAAACTGTGTGGTTGTGTTATTTTCTGGAATGGTTGGTGTGGTTTTCACTACAATAATGTTTGGAGTCATGGTTTTATTGGTCATTCCGGATGTTAGTAGCCATGAAGGATCTCTATCATTTTTACTATTTTTAGTTGGAGGGTTTCATCTAGTCCAATCGACTAGCTACCTCCATATTTTCTTATCACCTTACCCAACCATTTTATTTTACGGGGTTACAGGGTTTGGAAGTTCCTTGTGTCACTGCACATTGTTCACTTGGATGTTGGTTTTTCCATGATACTAATGGTCGCATAGTGGGTTATATTTCTTATTCTCGACTTTGTTTCATATCAACATGGTTAGTTGGTTGGCCAGGAGAGACACGAGGGTTATACCCTACATGTGCTAAGTGTCGTTATGGGTCCAAAATGGATCCTTTCTCCTCTTTTCATAGCCTCTCCTATCACGGGACTTGTCACCCTGTCCACGAAGTCAATTGTGGTTTTCCCATGTGTGCACCGTTGGTCTCAGAGGTTTTTCACCATCAAGAGGAGTCGACTCTAGCCTCCCTATGTTGGTCCACAGAGAAAAATCTTGTTTCCTAAAGTATGAGTGTTTATAAAGGGAACAATTATGGTTTGTCAGGTATATTGTTGATTGTTATGGATTGACAATATATTTTTGACTGAATTTATTACTGGCTCACCCGTTAATTATGTGACAGTGGTGTTGGTTTTGGTATCTAGTTACTGCATTCATTATTATATTTGAATGGATAAGTTGACCATGGTTAATTGGATGATCTTTAAATCAAACACACAGTCATTGTCCTTGTAATCATTGAATTGATAACCCAACATTGTTTTTAATTTATTAAGTTACAACATTGCTTCACACATGATGTGTAGGGTATGTGTGGCGTTCCTACAACATGATAGTTGAGTGGTTGGTTATTATGGTTGTGTGTTTTGATTTCCATGTAAGTATTGCAATCGGGGTGATTATGGTATGACCATCCACTGTGTTTTCTATGAATATTATTGGTTTCCCCCTCCGGGATGGTCACACGATTTTAGAAACAAAATAGTTATGTTGCAATTTGGTCGATTTTTGGGATGAGATCAGGTTTACTATTTCTAACTTGCTATATTTATTAATAACCCAACATTATGGTTGTTTAGATTTAGAGTGATTGAACCTGTACAAAAATAGTCTACATTTTGCTGAATGGTCTGTGTATTTCAAGCATAGTATGAGTATAAATGGTAATTGTTGGTTGTGTGTTTAATGGAAAGTCAGAGTCCTTGCAATTAAAATATTGATGGTCCACTGTGTATAATCAATGGATACCATGCATTATGTCAGAGATCAACACAATCCCGTGTCGGTGTGGACTCATTGCAACTAAATTGGAAAGAGGAATTGAAGAGTAACCAAACATGATTTGTTAAGTCTGTTTTTGATGATTGAGGTTTTGATGAAACATAATGGAACAAGTGATTGTGTTCTCATTTAGAAATTGTTTTAAACTTTAGCAGGGACATATGGAAGGAGACAAAATTCTTACAGATTTTTATAGAAGGCATATTCTCTTGTTTTGATGACATTGTGTTAATGATCTATTTGTAAACATTATGCAAGTAATACACAAATTTGATTGAGTTATGCAGGGTGATTGCTAAAATAAGCATAATGGTTATTTGATATAGAATGATTTCATGGGTTACTTAATTAACTTTATGAACAATACTTGTGCTCACTCCCTACCATTATTTTTCATCTTGCTAATTACGCCCCCCTCGCCTTCCCACATCCATTTTTCAGTCCATGTTCTTAAAGTTTAATTACAGTTAAGAGAATTCTATATTTAAACACTTTGAAATCACAACTTCTTGATTAAAACACAGTTTTATGATTATTGGGTTTACATTACAGTTGATTGTTTGTTGTCTTTGAGAAATAACCATGATTCTTTGCCCCCTCATTTTATCATTTTTTGCTCAATACAAAACCCTTGCGTATCCAAGAACCTTTGTTCACCCCCCTCTCATTGACAACAGTTAAACAATTCATATCGATTGGATTGCATGAGTCTGATATGTTGCTAAGCCAAAATCAGTTTCATATTTTTAAAGAGTTGTCATGTATGGTTGTTAAAGGAACTATTTTCTAATCAATTATGCATACATGAATGAGCTATTCAAATAAAAGGGTGAAAACTATGGCCCGCTATGCCCCTAACAGAGAGAAATCCACTACTGCCCCTTCTGTATCTTCAGATAATTCTAATAAATTTGTTTCCTCCCACATGCATTGGAAGGATGATTGCTCTCATATGATCAACAATATGAGGCTTAAAGATTCCACATAGCCTAAGGTAGGTTTAGAAAGACTAAATTATGATAGCATCAACAAAGGAAAGATTGATTGCCTCACAAACTAGAAAATAAAGATTTTAAGTTTTTTATTGATGACAATTGACTTCATATTTTTGTATGACATGATTTTGGATATATTGGTAATACATTTGGAAATAATTGCAAATATTAGTGAGATAAATTGTCAAATGTTAGTATGATGATGGGAGTCACAAAGAGGGGTGTTTTTCTTAATTAAGTAGTATGTTATGACTGTTAAGAGCTAAAGGGAGTCACAAGGGGTCCCACCTACTAGTTATTATTGATTTAAAACCCTTATTA
>ML779306.1:621319-653784 GCA_009831015.1 Picea engelmannii | reverse complement strand
CCCCCCCCCTTAACTAAAACATTGGTTGCATTTTAGTTAACTTAACTAATGAGTTGGTTCAACTACTTCAACCAATTATAATTTGCTTAAAGGGAAAAGGAAAGGGAGGAACAAGAGAGATATAAAAGGAGAATCATACTAAGGTTTGCTCTTTGAGTTTATGTTAAGATAGTTTAGTTTTCATTCATTCCTTAATTTATCACAAGCCTCATTCTCTTTTATGATAGCAGGGTCTTATTGTAGACAACAACATTCGGGGTTGATTTACATCATTTAGACACTTGTTTTTCAGAGGTGTTGATCTATATTTGATAGTCTCTGTAGACTTGTCTATTTGTGAATTAGTTTTCATGACTGACAAAGGCTATTGTGCAGAGTCGAGTGGGAAACAATCTATGGCAATTTGATATAGCTTTTAGAGTTGAGTTTTGGTTTTCTGTCAGAGGTCCTTTTGTATGTTCCACCGGGGATGTCTAATTTTGACTTTGGTCCGAAATTTCTGTATGAGATTTTGTAAAGAAAATGACTCTTTGGTGAATTGGATTGAAATAAAGGATTTATTTATGTCTCATCTTTCTTGATTATCATCTTTGTGTCTTACTTCGATCTTTACACTTGTTTTCAAAAACTATTATATTCAGAAAATGATATTAAAATGAATTTTCCAGCAAGCTTTTATTTGTGAAAAAGACTAGCTTAAGAACTTATAATTAATACTTGTGAGTTAGAATTTTATTTTTGATGTCTACAAACCTAGGGTGGCATTCCCGTATATTCTAATTTAGCCAAGAAGAATTTGAAAATTCCTGAGTAAGATCATTTCATATCTTTTCCTCAACAATCCTCTTATATGATCAAGCCAAAGAACTGCAGGGGGTAGGCAAGTTTAAACCTATGCGGCACAATCCCTATATTGTGTGACGTGTCTTACAAAAATGAGCCTATTAGTTAGAAGATTATGAAGGGAATATGTTGGTCGAGCCCAAAAATGGGCTCTACTTGAAAATATATTATACTTGAGCCCCAAGCTTGGGTGAAACTCTTTGTATACTAATGTAATTTAGTGTATATATATTTTCCTTTTCTTTTTCATCTTCAACTTCCTTATTGAGTTTTCCTTTGGTTGGCAGATGTCAAGGGAGTCTTCGGTCTATTTAATATTAGCATATGGAGCTAGTCGTCATACACAAAACTTGGTTGGTTTACTCACCCGAGGGTCTAATGGTGTCTTTAGGTGGTGTATTTCAAGGGCCATCCACTAATAATGTGGCCGAATATAGCGTCATTATAGAATTTTTACACAATTCAATCTCACATGGTATTCCCTCGATATAGGTTTCCCTGTATTCCTAGTTAGTAGTATGTCAGTTACTGCATGCGTGATCCTACTTTACTCTGACAATTCCTATGGGTACGTCTTTTAGAACGGCTGTTTGATTTTATTACTTATTATCACATACCTAGGAGTTTTAATTATATATCCGATGCTTATGCTAATTTAGTTTTAGATTTTCATTTTTCACATAACTAAAGAAAAAAAACCATCTCATGAATATACACATTGTGATATAAGTAAAGCCGAAGATCCCTGTTTTATATATATTTCAAAAAATATGATGTTTATAGTGCAAAATTGGGGCTAACACCCTCAATACACATATACAACCGATAATACAAGACCCATGACATCTACACCTGTGGCGTCGGATGTGTGTCATGATAACAAACTATGACATTTGCGAGATGTTGAAATAGTCACACCCAAGCTCTAGGCACAACAACTACTTTCCGTTGCATCGCTTTCGGCAGATCCTCTACTTAAACCATCAAAATCCTATGAGTCAAATGAGACAGGTTTCCCTGCACGTTTTAAAGGACTCTCTCTACTTCTCCTCCCGCTGCCTCATCTCCCCGGTGCCTTTGAAAATGTTGAGGAAGCCTATATGGCCGTTGCAAACCCATGTCTGTGTCACACAAGTGTCTAGTTAGTACCTAAGCATTATCCAAAAATATTTTTGTTTTACTATACAAAAGTACAAAAAAATGAATTATTTAAAAACATTTGACATACCTATGTCCCTGTAGGTGGTCCCTAGTGACAGTGGCATGTCAGGGTCCCCGATGAAGTCGATCCTTGCATAGGGGTAGTCATCCAAAGTAATGACCTGTCACCTCCACCAGTAGAAGAAATCCTCATTGTAGGGTGTGGGAACCCTACCTCCCCCTTGTCATATTATTACCTCGATCCACCATGCCATGGCTGGATTGCGAGGTCCTCCTGGAATAATCTTGACTTTAGGTACCAAACCTGGAACACGCTCGAAGAAAAAGCTACATATGATAGAGGCAAACCCGAAGTTCCTCTTGCTACCCTGTTTGCACTATGTCAACTGGCTCTTGATATTAGCCAATAGTGAGGTACACCAATCATATAATATGGTTCTCAAGCACTCTACAACATAGAACATGAGTGGCCTCAATGCCTGGTGCAACGAATTTGATCATGTGATCCTAGTCAACATGAGGAAAATAATCTTAAGGCTGAGATTATTTATCTCTCGGATGGGGAGTTGACTCTCGACCTTTGGGGTCCCTGCTACACAGTGAGCATCTATGTACTCCTCTATCTTCAGACTACTTGATCTAACCATGATTTGAGGTTCAAAACCTCACCCTGGTGCGATAATCTAGTCAAAAAGTATATATCCTTGACTATAATCCTCAATGGTTTCCCATCAAGGTTGAATCTCGCACTGTCAAGATCCCATTAATCCACAAGCATCTCAAGCAACCTCACCTGGGCCCTCATCCCTTTGAGTGCCCAAAATTTGTATAATCCACATACTTTCAAGGCCATTTGGGCCACTGGATCTCTGTCCACAACAACCTCTACCTCCTTGTGCTCCCTTTCCCTCCATTGTAGCACCATCCTGCGAGATAAAATTTAAATTTTGATTTAGCAACCATAGAAATAATTGATTACAAACTTGGACGCAGGATGTTGCATTTACAGTCGCGTATAGGGATGAGTATACACACCCTGTATTTTACACAGTTGCGTATAACCTCACGTATACACGACCCAATGAATGGTAGCTTGTGTACACCGAGTTACTCAATTTTCACCCTAATTTACTCAAAATTTGAAACCTAATTTAAAACTTTAATCCATTAGAAAGTAAGAGGAGGGGAAGAGGAATTACCTGGTCCAAATGGTTTCTAATTTTGTAACCCGACGCTCTCGCAATCACCAGTTGAATATCAGAGGTAATTTGGTCCATTTTTCAGTATTTGGGTAAAACGTCAAAATGGCATAGTACTTATTGGTTTTATTACTATTGATAACAATTTTTACCCACTTTCTATAGTTTTTAGTCATGTTTTCGCCTAATGGACTAATACAGTAGTGGATTGAGTTGGTTTTTGTAGTTTTCACCAGGGATTCTTTTAGATTTCCACGTTATGTTGGCCATTCGTAACCACAGGAAGGTATTTTCATTACCCAATATATTGGATAGGTATCCATTCCATCATGCAATTTTTCATTATCCTATAAACTGTCACTCATATTCCTTATATATGAACCCATTTGTTGAGACACAAAACCTTCCATCTTCTATAAGCTGTGTCACTATCAAGTGGTAGAGACTTACCAAACCTGAGTTTCCTAGTAAGATCATCCGCTTCATTTGGTGCCCATTCAAAGATTTTTTCCATAGTACCAGGAGTCTCGTATAGTTAATACATGAATTTATGTTGATCCTCATCTCTCATTCATAAACATGTTGCCTTATACCTAGATGACTCCCAATCGAGTTTAATTTATGCTCTTTTCCAACTCGTCTTCAAAAAGCGAAAAGATTGTCGAGTGAACTTGTCTCTTTCACACTCGTAAATTGGATTTGAAAGGAAATCTATTTGGTACAAGTTTATCCCTTTTTCATACCAAGTAGACTAAAGATCATGAAAAAGGAATTTTTTTGGCGTTAATTTGTGATTACATATCATGCCCTTGATTGTAGTATTGAGCCTATAGTTGGTTCTCACTTTGTGTTATAAACCATTTGCCTCAGCAGTTTTGCATCCTCAACCAAGAAACACCTCATTTCTATCCCTCACAATTTGACACCCTATACCCAGGAGGGAACACTCCCCCGAGTGCCCATATCCCGCATGCATCTCCTTGCATTGATCATAGGTATGTTCCACTGCTGGAACTAGTTTTTCTTACTTGCAACACTCGTTTCCTCCTCTATATCATAGCACTCATTTGTATATAAAAAAACAAAAAAGGATGGGCGGGAAGGGAATATTATATTATATTGGAAGCAGTCGTGTCTCCTTTCAATATAGCACAAAGTTATTGAGTCCATTTGTCATCATAATTTTGGGTTTAGCATGGCCTTAGGAAGTTTATCTCATTACAAAGTCTTCTCTACTGACTGGTTACTCTTACAATCCCTATGGATAATTTGATTTATGCCTCCTGCATATCATGGTTTCATCATTGAGTCTATGTTACTAGATTCTTCCATATGTATCATGCTCTTGTTCAAAGGAATTCTATCAACTTGTGTCAGCCATTCCTCAGAACTCTTGACTTTGCATGTCGTCCATACCCTTAGTTTGTCTCAGATTCATGTGATATTGTAGTCCTATCATGCACCCTGTTCCTACTTTCATCATTGGTAGGTAACCTTGAACCCAATAATCAACATTTCATCATTGGTTGTTGACTGGGTGGTTTCCCTTGTGCTCGACGACAAGACATCTATTTACACGTTAGGATTTGTACAGTGTATTGGATTCCATTAGCCTTATTGGTGGTTTCTTCCCCTTTTTCAACAATTTTCCTCATTGGTTTCTATTCAGAGGGTATTTTTTGTGTACCGCTTGCACCTAGCACCCACAAAAGATGCACAGGGTCATTGGTTCGCGAACATGTTCTTCATCCCATTTCCTCCAAATCATGAAGCTCCTGCTTTGTACCTCATGCTGAATGATGAGAGATGCCTTAGTGCTCTCCTTTTCGTGGGTCTCCTTCCATTGACTTCACCTCATCTATTTTGGAAACGAGACCTAGAGTATTATGAGTAACTTGAGGCTTGCAGTCATTAGTGGTAGGTTATCTCTCTCCATCGACAGTTGGGAATACATCAATGTCTCCTGATCGATGGATTATTCAAGTGTTCGACCCCGACTCCTTTATTCACACTTGTAATAATTTACTCGGTGCATTGATACCTACTTTCATTATTGGTAGGTTGTATCATGTTTGTTAATGGCATACCTCAATGACTGGTAATCAAACGATGTCTCATTGTGTTCGAACTCAACTCCTTTATTCAGATGATGTAGACTTGCACCTTTGGCAGATTGTGTATAAGACTTGAATACATTAGTATGTGGCCACAACTTTCCTAAGTTGTTGCTTCCTTTTCATTGGAAAAATACCTATATGACTTCAGTGATCATGGGAGATCAATTTGTACTCCATTGTATACAATTATCTTCAAATTGGTTTTGAGACTGGTTCTGGGCCTTTTTCGTGACTATGCCAACCTTTTGCATGTAACCTCATTTGTATTTCCCTATTCATGGCCATAGACAGTTGTTTGGTATATTTTCACATGGATCTGCAGTGTAATTCAAATTGGCAGCCATATATGCAAAGTCGGTGTAGAATGTAATGAGAAACTAGTTCTTCCAGTTGGTTCCCCATCACTCCACTTCTGGGTTTTAATAATGTATTTAGGCCATCGCAGATACTCCTCTGACTTCACAAATTAGGGGGCATATATTATAGCAAGATTTTCCTAACCCTATGCAATCTTTCACAAAATGCCTTTTTCCATTTCTCTATGTAAACGTTTCATCAATTTTTGCAAAATCCCAGAACTAAAAATTACATTTTTCCACATATACACACCTTGCCTACTATACAACATGCGTATAGATAGGATCCTCCACTACATCCCGTGTGCATTGGGATTTGTGCCCAAAAAAGAAAAATGGTGTTGGGTTTCCATGTCACGATAGGATATATATGATCCTTGACCTTCCATATACTGTAAACATTTCAACTTGGACCTTCAGTTCCATTTGAAGGCCATAAATGGGACAATTTTGAGTTATGGAAACGAGGAGAAATAATTCAACTTTGAGAGCAAAGTTACTCTGGAGAAATTATTTACTTCATATTGAGTCTGCATCCCTTTTTCCTTTAAGTCTGAACACAATGTTCAACCCCCAAGCTCTTCCCTTATTGATTGAGAAATTTATTGTCTCTCTTCTATGAACTTTCCTTTGGTGGAGGATTGAAGTGGCGAAGGCCCAACTGGAAGGAACTTAGTTTCTTAGTTCTGAACCATGCCGACACATAAGTCTGTAACATTTTTACTTATGCTGATCATATTAATAGAAATATGCTTTTCCTGTCGAATTGATATCTTGCAAATATTTGAATTATTATTCCATGTGCGTATTTGTCATGTTTATTAATGGATTGTCCTATTCAATGTGCTAATAACATCATTTATTATCACCATATGCTTTCTGTGCTTGGCTGTTGAGGACGAGTTGCAGGTATATAGCTTTGGGTCAAGTGCTCAATGGTGGAATTCATTGAACATCTAAACGAGGTAGGCCTTTTATCTTGTCTTTCTAGCATATTCATTTATATAGCATACTTGAGAATAGAGTTGATTTCTGGAGTTATTTCTGTCTGTTGTGGTTTATCCCTTACCATAGAGAGATTTTCCTCATAACATTCGCGACAATAACATTGGGTCTGCGTCGATGATATATCTTCTACCAGTATTTTTTGAATCATATTTCGAATCAGGTTTCATCTCTTTATCTTTGATATTGGCCATCAATGACTATTTTGAGCGATATTCATCGTTGTTGTGCTAGGTACTTTTGTGGAAATCACACCACTTTCTAGTGCTTCTTCATCTTTCTATGATCCTTCTTTTCTTGTGGGTTTGGTTGGTTTTGGGGAGGTTTTTTGTTAAGGTTGTCTTTATCATACTTTGGTTGTTGTGGATTTGAAAACTCAAAATCCCGTTTTTTCAGGTGCTTAAATTTCTTCTCGATTTTAACAACATATCGATAAGCAACACCTAGTGATGATATGTCTAAAAAATCCATTTCAGTTTGGATGTGTCTGTCTAGAGCCCCATGGTATTTTAGAACCAAATGTCACTCAAAGTCTTTGATACCCAACTTGGTGTGTAAGGTATGGAAGGTATTCGTGAAATCTGACACAACTTGGCCCCTCTCTTATCGCAGTGTGGTCCATCTCATGTATTGGTCGTCATAGTTGCTAATAGGGTAATATTGTTCCTTGACCACATGCAAAAAATAATCCCAAGTGGACTTGGCCCAATATATTCCAGACTCCTCTGTGGAACTTTTCTCCGAGTAAGTTTCCCACCAATGTTTGACATGGGGGAGAAATTTAACGAGTGCAAAGATGATATTTTACATGTTGGAAAAATTGTGAACAGAGTAATAACCTTCTAGCAAATTTAACCATTTTTCTAGGGAATCTGCATCTATTTGCATTTAAAATACAGGAATATAAAAACTAACTTGTAGCTTGAAAGGAAAGGTACCTCCTAAGTGGATGCTTTATGAAGACGAGTCGGTTGTTATCAGAAAGCATTGAAGGATCAGGGAAAAATTCCCCATCATTTTGTCCCTCTGTCACGTGAGAGATCGTTCAAGCAACAAACTAATAGAATCATTTTCTCTGTCATTTTTATTTTCTTCATACACGGAGATTTTATTGGACGTGTGAGAGATATTATCCTCAAGAGAGACAATCTCGAGACTGAACTTGTTATACTTGGACATCATTAGGGACATGCACTGAAAAAATGATCAAGACTAGCATGTTCTAATACCACTGATCCAGATTATTTTCGGCATGAAATGAGGAGAGATATAACACAGAAATATACAGAGATATTGCAAGAGATCCAATAACATAACATAGATATATCGAATATATAACAAGAGGCACATATATATAGTAATACATAATTTCTATTAATGAGTGAAATGTACAAAAATGTAGAAATACAGAGTGAAAGACTCTCTAGAATTGTGGCATCTTATCTCTGAAAAAGAGATGTGACAACTACTCACATTCACAAGAGCAACCTATTCTAATAACATTGTTCTGGATTATTTTCAACACAAAATGAGAGGGGAGATATAACAGAAAAATATACAGAGATATTTCAAGAGATCCAATAACATAACATAGCTATATTAGATATATAACAAGAGGAATATATATACAGTAATACACAATTTCTATTAATGAGCGAAATGTACAACACTATATAAATATAGATAGAAAGACTTGCTAGAATGGTGGAAACTCATCTCTGAGAAGATATGTGACAGATAATTGAATTTGCAAGAATATGGTTACAATGAGGCTTTAAATTTATTTTTTAACATAAAGAAAATCCAAAACACTAACCCTGGAAGATGAAAAGCCAATAGTTTTGTGGACCCCGTTTTGGGTAGTTTGGTGTATCAACTTCCTAGGGGCGTAACTTTGGCATACGATCTCTATTTCGTGTCCATGATATCTTGTTTGAAAGGCCTCGTCGACGATATTCATTTTGGGGCATCAATTAGAGCCTCTAATTATCATTGAGGTGCTCAATTATGAAAAAACTTCAATTAGTCCCTCAAAATGGCCCTAAAAGTTTAGGAACTGAAAATCTGCTAAAAACAATAAGTTTCAGGAAGAGTGTTTTGAGCCAGTTGGAATAGGTGGGTGGCCATCGACATCGACCTGGATCAATCCTCTCTCATTAAGAATAAATTGTCTCCATTTCGTTTAGTGCATGGGAGAGAGGGAAAAATATTTATTGAATCTACATCTTGATGAGCTACTTTCATTGCTCGAGAAGTTGCACTACTGATCTTGTTGAAGGTTGTCATGAATCTGTGGCTGAAAAGGTTGGACCTTTTTAACCATTTTGGCTACATGATATTCCCGTGTGCAGAAGGAATATTTATGCATTGTTGTAATCTTGTCGACCTACTTTTCTTGGATATATGGTTCTTGGACCGAGGCTCCAGTGGTTGTAGTGTCCTTATGTTCAACTTTTGAATAGATTGTGAAGAAGCTAAATTTGTTAGTATGAGATACTACCTTGTGGCACTGTTTAGGTGGGACACTATTTGAAACTACCGCTGGTATCCTTTAGAGATGACCCCCAAGAGTAAAAATGACACTACGGGGTTGAGACTCATAAATATCATGGAACTTCCACATATATGGCTGACCCAAGCGATCATCACAAAAATCTAGTGGGAAAACATCACATAATACCTCATCCTTAAAGGAATGGATGTCATATGACAATTGACACTGCTGGATGGCACGAAGATCCCGTCCCTAGTGGAGCCACCTAATTTTGTTGTTGGGCCCCTGATATGATTTATTTAATGACGTTAATTAGATCCTTTTTGTCCGAATATGTATATGCGTTTTCTTGTTTTGAAGATTTTTTGAAGAGATTTTGTGTCAAATCGCTATGATTCATACCAGGTATGCATAATTCATGTTTCGTGAGTATTTTGAGTGTAATTCAACAAGTTTTTATGATTCTAGGAAACTAATTCGTGTTTTGTGTATCACAAGGAAAAATTACAGCTCATTTTTGCATCCGACACTCTATCAGGTACTCCATCCGACACTTAGTTTAGTACTCCATCCGACACTTTGTCCGGCACTCCGTCCTACACAAAAACCATGGGAGATTTGGTACTTATCATATTGGCGACCAACGATGCGTGAATAAAAGCCATGGGTTTTTCTTATGTTTGTGGCCTCCAACTACTGAGCTTCTGACAACTTGATTTGGGTTGTTATGTTGGACGATTATTGGCTCGCCTTATTTTTAGAAGCCACAGACAACTAGGGCATATTAAAAGTGATTTGCTATTTTTAGAGAGGTTCAACCCTTCCAATGGTTGACCTCTCAGATTGCAAACTTATAAATACCACCTCAGTGGTCAGACAGAGGGAGTTATAGAGAAAAAAACAGTTAAGCTCTGTTTTGCTATTTTTCACATACGTTTTGCTAAGACTGTGTAAAGACTGCTTTTTATTTTATTTTAATGTTGAATTCATGTTGTTGAGCTCGTGGTTCTCCTTTGAAGAGTAGCCAAAACTTGCTGGGGGTCCCACCAACAGTTTGGGTGAATATCCAATGAATTTGCTTGTGATTTGAATAGTGTAGTTGTCATTTTATTAATTTCTTGTACATGAGTTTTCATTATGCTTCTTTACTGTATAAATTGTTGTTTATGATTTAATTGTTTTAATTTCTTTTGCAAGTTATTATGAAGGCTAATGTTAATATGCGATGACTTTTTAATTAGTAGGAAGAAACTTGCAAGCTTAGATACTAACCCTGTGTATAATTAGATGATAGATTAGATTTTCTTTATGCTGAAATAGAGTATAAAAATAGAGTTTAAAACAAAGTTTTTAGTTCATGATTTCCTTCACAAGGTTTCGGTGGATGGATAGTTATTAGTTTTTAGTTTTCAATTCTAGTTTGTCTATCTAATTGCTAATTAGTTTGCTTATCTAAATTGTCATTTAGTTTGCTCATTTAATTTCTTGTCATATGATGAAATAGTATTTAATTTCTGTTTTATGAGTATTTCCTCTTTTGCAATTTGAATTGTTAGAATAGAATTAGTTTAGTTTATTTTTATGCAATTTCCTTTTCTAAGATTTAGGTTGCAATTTCAATTCAAAGTTGATTATTGAATGTAGTTTTCAATTATGAATCTAGGTAGTAAGAATTTTCTTAATTAGCATAGAATGCAATTGAATTTACTAGAATAGTGTTTTTATACTGTTGATGATTAATGCATGATTGAATAATCACATGGATATGTAGGATAGTTGATGTTGCTTCTATAATGGCTAACCTCTCATTGGATTGTCTAATTCACACTTTTCACTTTTCTATCAAAGTCAATATCGAGTTTATCCCTCTTGAATTCTTGTTCATTGTTAAGTGCCATCATGATATCATAAGACACCAGAGACATAACCATCAACACTATATTTGAGTTTTCTTGCTTAGAGGATAGTTTCCTTGCTTTTGTATATTAGAAGATAGTCTTCTTACTTTGGTAGATTAAAGAATAGTTTTCTTATCATAGATTAAAGAGTAGTTGCTAATTAATTTTATTGTCATAATGCTTTCCATTTAGTAGATTAAGATTCATTTTATAAATTAGAAGTAGTTGTGAAATTTAATTTAAGAATAGAGTTCACTTGCTTATTGGTGTGATTAGTTGCTTATTGAGTAATTTTGAATATTTTACTTGCCATAAAAGTTATCATAGGTTATTTAGTTGATTGCTTGCTTGTTTAATTTCTTTGATAAGGTAGTTGCTTGCTTGTTTACTTTCTTTGATAGGGTAGTTGATTTCTTGTTTACTTGCTTTAATAGGATAGTTGATTATTGAATTTGAGTAGGTTAATTAAAGTAGTTTTCTGTTGTTAATGCTTATTAGGTAGATAGTTTGCCTTTGCTTGTTGAAATGATTAAGTTAATTTTATTTAAGTAGGGGTTTCATTTGCTTTCTTAGGACTATCCATCGATCCTTTAATCAAAGGTTACTTAGGGTACATAGTTTAAGTTTCTTAGTAGGGTTTGATCATTGGTAGTCATTGCTTGAGTAGATTAGCCCTTCAATATCCTGTTTCCTTAGTTAGACTATACTACCTCTAGCCTTTCTTCCTTGGAACATATAGTGCTACAACTCTAAGTTTACTTACCCTGAGTTGACAATTTAATTGAGGGTTTTTAGTGTTTTTTAGTGCATATAGAATACCCATCATTTTTGGCGCCATTGTCGGGGAGTTGTCTCAAGGTAGGAAATAGTTAGGAAATAGATCACTTCTAAACCTTAGCATTATTTTGGTGGCGGGGGAACTTTAATATGAGAGGAAAGAACCTGTTTATCTACTCTAGCAGGTTCCACCAAACCCAGTGGTAGTTTTTGTTTTTGTTTTTGTTTACTTTCATGAATAGACCTAGAGACCCAAAAGGTTGATACATTAAATCTAAATCAGATCTTTCAACTAAGATTCCTTCCAATCTTTTTGTGGGAAGGAACATTCCACTCATAAATTCCGTAGACCGATACCGAAAAAAAAGAGCTAGATCAACCCAAAGAGATAAAGTAGTCTCTGAAGAGACTAATACAGGGAGCACTATAGAAAAGAAAATTGAAGCATCAATAATATTGGGATAGGAGGCAAGACCACTCGAGCCTTCCACAAAACCAAATAATACAACCCTTGTTTTCTTACCACCATCAGGAGATCCTAACTTTGAAGACATCATAGACCTTGAATAGGTGAATACCTTGTTTGGTAGTTCAACCAACATAATTGTCTCTCAAATTGACACAGAAACTTTGGCACCAATAACCTCAACTGGTTCGAGTAGAGTCCCAGACACCCAAACAATAGGAAGACCTTCCCATCAGAGGGATACCTTGTTCTCTTCAAAGATAAAACCACTTAAGTACTCTCTTTTTGGAAACCAGAACAATATGGATGATCGGGAGGATCACAACAATGTAGGACACGGGGAGGAAGAAGAAGCTAGAAACCAAACTAAAACTACCTTCGTGTTTCCAATTTTGGACACCACCCCAAATGTCAATATGAAAAATATTCCTTTCTTAGCACTTCCCACCTTTTACAGTAAAATTAGTGAAGATCCAGATACCTTCCTTTTTGAGTTCGACATCTTGTGTAGGAGCTACAACTACTTGCAAGATGCCCAAATGGTTCATGGGGTTGGGAGAATCCAATATTAGGTCTTGGGAATCCATGAAATATATCTTTCTTAAAAAGTACTAAGACTACTGCAAAACCAAAGAATATCATAACGATATTTTCAAAATCCAACAATTAGAAGATGAGAATCTCGAGGACTATATGAAATGGTTTGCATACATCTCCCAGAAGTCAAAATACCATGACCTCCCAGAGGATGCAGTTAGAGATTTTTTCCTTAAGGGAATTTCAGAAGAATACTAAGAGATGATTAACCTAATGGCATCAGGTGACATCTATCATAAACCATTTTCCGAAATATGTGAAATGTGTAAGAATTACTCAAGGAGTAGAGCTAAAATAAGAAATAATGTTTTGGATCCTTACAGTAGAAACTTAAAACTAGTTAATTCAGGTGGTATCACAAGAGGAGAGATAGGGAACCTTTTAGAGAACTTCAATATAGATATCTTAAGAATAATAGGTTCCCATTTGGACACCCTAAAAATTAAAAATAAATAAGAGGAGGAAAATGAAGCAATGAACATATATTTCCCAGGATGCAGGGGGAAGCATTGCTCAAGGGAATGCCCATTAGATAACATTTCAGTTTGTGGCTTTTGCACAGAAGACCATTCAACTGAGAAGTGTCCATCATTGTCTAGTTTGTTAGCCATATATAAGAGTGGGGATCCTAGGGAATCCTCTTATGCACATAGGAGGCCCTAGCAGCCTAGGAACCAACCCACATACCCAGATATACAATCTCAAGTTCCACCCTATTATCAACAACAACAACAGTGGAACTCGCTAGGTTGGAACAACTAGTCTACATAGTACCAATATCCTTGGCTTCAAGGATGGAGAGGAGGGCATAACCAAGGAAACCCTCAAGCTCCACCTATCTCTATGCCCAACCATCCTTACCCTAAGTTTCCACTGAACACTCTACAACTTCTGCTAGATTTTGTTCCACCACCCGTACCTCCTATTCCACAATGACAACCACAACAATATCATAATGCAAGCTCCCCAAGACCAACATTATTACCCGCACAACCATTGTCGAATACCAATAATAAGCCCACTCAACCTCTTCACAATGTTGAGATTTAGGCCTTCCTGGCATATGTTATTACTCATGTTCCATTACAGGAGATTCAACTAAGATCCAGAAAATATATGGATAGGTAGAGACCTTCAGTAGTCATCCAGGAAGAAGAATAATAAGAAACCACCAAACAACTTATGGATGACACTAGGTGGGAAGATATTATTATTCCTAAGGACTAAGAACCCAAACTTCCCCAAAATGAACCTTCACAAATTACGAAGGCCCCTCCTTATCCAGGCAGATTAGTAATCGAGAAACCTACCACTCGACCAGAATTGGACATCTTGAATGAATTGAAGAATATTTGTGTCAAGATTCCCTTGCTTCAAGCCATTATGGATATTCCAATACACGGTAAGGTAGTCAAAGAATTATGTATTAATAAGCCAGTTAGGAAGTAGAAGGACCCTCCTACAGTACATTTGATAGGAAAACTTTCTGAATACATATAAGAGCAACCAAATCTAGCAAAATATGGGAACACAGGAAACCCCGTAGTGACCATAAACATTAATGAGGTCTCCATTGGAAGCACTCTCATAGACCTAGGGACAACCATCAATGTTATGACCACTACTACCTTGGAGAAATTACAGTTAAAACCTCTTCTTAGACCTATCCCAACCATTTTGAAATTAGCAGATAAAACTAGGGTTATACCTGAAGGAATTTTTGATGATATCATAATTACTTTAGCCTCATGGGAGTACCCAGTAGAACTTCTCATCATCCACTTAAAATATCCTACCAAAGGCCATCCTGTTATCTTGGGAAGACCTTGGTTAGCCACAACCAATGCATTTATTTGTTGTAGAGAGGGAGAAATGACCATCTCAAATGGACTTTCTATCCAGAAGCTCACCATGTACCCTCCAACTCAAACTATCATGGAGAATCTATGGTGGCTTGAATGTCCATATGCGAATGAGGACTGGGAATAACCCATATTTCCAAGTGACCATGCCTGGGCACTTCAGGAGAACACAACGAAAAATGTGCTAAACCAGTTCATTTATGTTATCACATGTGTTGATTTTCCACAATATTTTCCCCAATTTGAGTACATGTTTGGGGAATAATTTCAGGAACAATTGGACCCATTCATTTTGTCTTCGACATCTTTTATCTTCAAGATAGATGAGTCTACTATGTCTTATATCATGCCATACAAGATTAGTCCAGGGAAATGTTTACATATAAACTACGGGCTAGATGCAGACCAACAAAAACAATTAGTAAGTATCCTTAAAGAACAATTAGGGGCATTCGCTTGGGAATACATTGACATGAAGGGTATACACCCTGACACATGCATCCATCACATATATACCCAGGGTGATGTAACACATGTTAGGCAACCCCAGAGAAGGATGAACCCGACACTCAAAGATATAGTAAAGGAGGAGATCCAAAAGTTATTAAATGTTAGATTTATTCATCCCATCTCTGATAGTAAGTGGGTGTCCCTGTTTGTAGTGGTTCCAAAGAAAGTGACCAGGAAATGGAGATTTTTTTTTGATTTTCGAGAGCTCAACAAAGCCACTATGAAGGATTGCTTTCCTCTTCCTTTCATTGACCAAGTTTTGGATACCGTCTCTGGAAAGAAGTATTTCTCCTTTTTATATGGGTACATCGGGTACAATCAAATTCTCATAGCACCCAAGGATCAGGACAAAACTACCTTTACTTGTCCTTGGGGCACCTATGCCTATAAGGTTTTACCATTTGGATTCTGTAATGCTCCTGCTACATTTCAACAAGCAGTACTAGGTATATTTTTCGATCGTATTCATGATTGTGTGGAGGTCTACATGGATGACGTCACAGTTTATGGAAACACTTACCAACAAGCCTTAGATAACTTAGAAAAATTCCTTATCAGATTCCAATAAATGAACTTGTCTCTAAGTCATGAAAAATGTAAAATGTTATTGACCGAAAGAGTGGTTCTAGGACATCATGTTTCATCTGAAGGGATAAAAGTTGATCCTGCGAAGACTGAGGTCATCATCAGACTCCCACCTCCCAAAATTCAGAAAGAGGTGAGAATATTTCTTGGACATGTAGGATACAACTGCCAGATTATTGAAAATTTTACAAAGATTCTTGCACCTATGTTTGAATTGTTAATTAAGGATTTTGATTTTGTTTGGAATGGGTAGTGTTAAACTTCCTTTGAAACCCTGAAAGCTAAGTTTTATGTGGCACCAGTTCTTAGAGGGCCTAATTGGACTCTCCCATTCCACATATCCACTGATGCCTTTGACACCGAAATAGGAGGAGTATTAGGGTAGAAATAAGATCAACATTCCTATGCCATTTATTTTGTGAGAAAAAACTTATCCCCTCTCGAGCTAAACTAAACAGTTACTGAGAAGGAATTCTTAGCAGTAGTTCATTCTATCAATAAGTTTTGTCATTACATTATAGGTTATGAAGTATTTTTACATACAGATCATTCTGCCATTAGATTTCTCATGAATAAACCCATAACTAATGGTCGAGTGACTAGGTGTCTCTTGCTATTGCAAGAGTTTAACATCACCGTTCTGGACTGACTTGGAAAGGATAATTTGGTAGCTGATTTTCTTTCACGAATAGAAAATGAGGATGATGATATTCCTGTAGATGATATTTTCCCAGATGAACACATTTTTTTCCCTCTCTGTAAATACCTTATGGTTTGCGGATATGGAAAACTATCTGGCTACTAGGAAGTTACCGTCTCATTTTTCACCTCATAAAAAGCACAAAATTATCACGCAAAGTGCTAAATACTCTTGGGTTGGCCATGAAATTTTTCGTATAGGTCCTAATTTGATTATTCATAGATGTGTCTGAGAGGATGAGGTACTAGAAATACTACAAAATTGTCATGATGGACCATTTGGTGGCCATTTTTATGACAAACGTACAACATATAAGGTGTTACATTCAAGTTACTATTGGTCTAGCATTTTCAAAGATGCTGCCAAGTATGTGAGGAGTTGTGATAGTTTCCAAAGGATAGGAAGACCTACATCAGCTGACGAAATTCCCTTGCGTGCCCAAGTTATGATAGAACCTTTCGAAAAATGGGCCCTTGACTTTGTAGGACCAATTTCTCCCATGTCCCGCAATAAGAACTATATTTTGGTTTCTATAGACTATGTCACCAAGTGGGTAGATGAAAAATTCCTATTTAGGGCTACAAAAAAATCTTTTGTCAAATTCATATATGAAGACATCTTTACCCATTTTGGTGTCCCTCGTGAAATTGTTACAGACCAAGGAACTCAATTCAATTCCAAGCTAATGAGAGAGCTAAAAGATAAATATGGGATTAAACATTGTAAATCTTCTCCATACCACCCACAAGCTAATGGTGAGGTAGATTTTACAAACAAAGTTCTGGAAAATATATTAACCAATATTGTTCAATTACATCACCAATATTGGGATGATAGGCTCCCAGAGGCTTTGTGGGCATACCAGACCACCTGGAGAAACACCATTGGGCATACCCCTTAAGAGCTAGTGTACAGGAAAAAAGTATTTCTACCAATAGAATTCCAAGTAAGGACCTTCTGTAATGCCACAGAATTGGGATTAAACTTAGATGAGGCTCAGAAACAATGAGACCTACAATTGAATGAGTTCAATGAGATCAGGAAAGATGCCATCCAATGAACAATGTTAGTTCAAAACAAGAGGAGTAAGTGGAATGACAAGTTTATTAAGAAGAAACAATTTCAAACTGGTGAATGGGATTTGTTGTTTGATTCCCGATTTAAAACCTTCAAAGGAAAACTTACCACCCGGTGGTTGGTTCCTTATGAGGTAGTCACTGTATATGACAATGGAGCTGTGAAAATCAAAACAATTGACGATGGACAAGTCTCCTTTGTAGTAAATGGACACTGACTCAAATTTTATCATAAGCCCATTTCCAAAGAAGACTTTCTACAGGTCATGTCAAGTGACAAGGCATTGTCCTAAGTAGATGGGGAAGTCCCCCCTTGTTCTTGAATGTTTTCTGAATTTTCTACTGTACATATGTAAATAATTTTGAATTTTGTTGATAAGCAATTCTAGAGATTTCTTGTTAAGCCCTAAATAGTGGCTCATTACCCCTTAATTGGGGCATATTACATTAGTAATGTTATTTTATTTATGTCATCTTTATTCCATTAGTTGTAATTATACCTCCTAGTCTCCTATATATATCAAGGAGACATTTTCATTTGGAATCATCTTGTAATTGAACATTTATGTGGGAATAAGGAGGTTTCCCCCTAGAAGAGGCTTATTATCTGAATTTATCTCTTTTTCAAGGTGCTGAGTACTTATTCTAAGGTTTTTATATGCTATAATGATATTTGGTTACTAACATATGGTATCAGAGCTCAATGTCTTGGGGTTTCTCTGCTACATCTGAGACACATTGGAATTTTTGCTATAAATTATTTTATTCAATGATTCAGAAGGAACAAATTGGAGGACATTTAGTAGACCGATCAAGGTACGTTGGGTTAAAATTTCATCTCCTGAGGCCTTATACTTTCGGAGATACAACCTTTCTAAGATAGAGTTCTGGAATCATCCTGAATTGAGTCATTACAAAATTTTCGCTATAAACGTTTTTCTGTAATGTTTCAGACCCTGAAATCCTGAGGATATTCACAAAAATTAGTAAGGTATTTGTGGTAATCATTTCAGGTTCTGGATCATCTTAAATTTGTAGATACACCCTGTGGAATATAGGGTATTTGACTAGTCCTATTTACTAGTCTCAAGCAAGTGTTCTGGGTAAAACAATCATAATGTCTTCCTAGAGTATCCAAATTGACTGAGACCAGTTGCATTGGATAGTGAATAGATCGTAGTAGTTTTGGTACGAGTTTCAAATTTTTTTATAAATTATTTTGTGTGGGGCATGCTATACAAGTGAGATCTCCTGGAAAGGAAACAAATTAGGAAGTTGTGGGGAAGTTACCATAAATTCCACTTGGCACATCCAATTTTGATCAGACCTTTGGCATTGTAGAGAAGAAATATCAGAGACCTACAAAAAAAAAATTTCATACTCAGAAGGGCCTAAATTTTGGAGATACAATAAAAGGAATATTGTCTAGTAGAACCACCTCAAAATCAAGGTTTAAAGTGATACTTGGCCAACATGCCGCCAAAAAAGGGAACTTTTACATTTTATAAGCCTCTAGACAATCCTACTTGGACTCTTCATGAAGGTGAAGAAATGAGTAGGGACATAAATGATTTACAAAAGAAGACAGTAACAAACAATGAACTACAAGATATGGAAGCTAAGTTGGAGGCAATAAATACTAATATGGATGGTTTAAATGAGGAGACGATGGAGGGATTGAAAAATTTCGTAATAGAGAGGACACCTGAAAGTGAAAATGTTTCCCATGAAATTAATGATGAGGACACAAGGAAGGTGAATCAAGAATGGATAAACTCCAACTTTGGGTTGAATACCAACCACATTTCTAAGATCTATATGAGGAAGTTTGATGGGAAGGACCCTATCACATGGATACTTTAGATGAAGCAATTCTTTGATCTACATAATGTGCCACATACACAAAAGGTACAAATTTATTCTTTATATTTAGACCCCAATAAATTTGTATGGTATCGATGGCTTTGTTATCGCAAATCACTCGTCACTTGGACAATTATCACGGAAGAAATGATAGCACACTATGAGGATACAAGGAGCAATACCTTGTTTAGCCAATTGATAAATCTCAAGCAAAAGGGTTCAGTTACAGAGCACATTGAGAACTTCCAAATATTGAATATAAAGGTAACTGATATTACAAATGAGCACTTGATTGATGTATTCATAGGAACTTTAAAGGATAACATTCACCAGGAGGTTTGACTTTGGGAACCCAAATCATTTGAGAATGCATTTAGGGTGGAAAGAAATGTTGAAAGTAAAAATCTGGCTATGGCTACTAGAAGAACCAATCCTAACATCTATAGTGAGAATAATTCTCCTTCTTCTAAAACACCTCAACCTACAAGGTTGACACCTCAACAATTGGAGGAAAGAAAATAAAAAGGTTTATGCTTTAATTGTGACAACAGGTACAGTAAGGGACATAAATGTGGTGAGAATAAATTATTCTACATAGATTGTGAAGAGGAAGAAGAAGAAGAAGAACAAGAACCATCTCAAGATGAAAACGTAGAAGCAATTTCATCTGAAGAGTTTACTCCCATGATATAATGTAATGCATTGGATGGAATTAGCACTCCTTAAACCCTCAAGATCGAAGGATATATCAAAAATAAAAAGGTAATAGTTGTAATTGATTATGGGAGTACTCATAATTTCATTCACTATAAATTGGCCAAAGATCTCAATTGCTTTGTATATCCATCACCATAGTTTCAAGTAATGATTGCAGATGGAGGAACTATCAGTTGCTTAGGAAAATGCAATAATATTAATCTTACTATGGGGGAATATGTAATGAATAGTCCAATTATTTCTATACCCATGGGTGGTGCTGATGTTGTACTAGAAATCTAATGGTTACAATCATTAGGAACAATGGATTTTAATTTTCAATAACTTTTCATGAAATTTTGATTGGAAGGAAAAGAAATTGAGTTAAGAGGTATCATAGGGAAACCCGATAAGGTGATAAGCTCTAATAGCATGACAAAATTATTGAAAAAGGGGCATCATGGTGTTATTGCACAACTATGCTCACTATATGTTCAAACATCTAAGCCATCTATTCCTCTAGATATCCATGGGATCATTGATAAGAATTCCAAAGTATTTGAAGATATTCCCAAATGTCTTCCACCCACTCGAAATCATGATCATGATATTCACCTAAGTCCTAGGAGTGTTTCTCCTAACATCAGGCCACACAGATACCCTTATGCCCAGAAGAGTGAAATTGAGCACATGGTTGAAGAAATGTTAGAGGTTGGAATTATTATACCTAGCCAAATTTCTTACTCTGCACCGGTGGTAATGGTATTCAATAAAGATGGCTCATGGCATATGTGTCCAGATTATAGAGAGATCAACAAGATCACTATTAAAGATAAGTTTCCCATTCCCATCATTGATGAATTGTTAGATGAACTACATGGAGAAATCTATTTCACAAAGTTGGATCTTCATTCAAGGTATCGTCAGATTAGAATGAAGGAAGAAGATATCCCCAAAAAAACATTCCAAATTCATGAAGGCCATTATAAATTTTTGGTCATGCCTTTTGGCCTTACAAATGCACCTTCCACATTCCAAGGGTTGACGAATTCCATTTTCAAGCCCTTCGTTCGAAAATTTGTGTTAGTATTTTTTGATGATATACTAATCTATAGCAAGTCCTAGGAGGATCATGTGTGACATGTTGACAAGGTGCTACAACTACTAAAGGAGAAACAACTATATGCCAAACCATCCAAATGTTTCTTTGGAGTGAAGGAGGTAGAGCATTTGGGTCATATTGTATCTCATGAAGGTGTCAAGGTAGACCCTAACAATATTAAGGCCATGATGGACTAGCCGATTCCCAAAAAATTGAATAATCTTAGAGGATTTTTTAGCTTGATAGGTTACTACCGCAAGTTTTTTCGACACTATGGAATACTAGCATCACCTTTAACAACTCTAACTCAAAAGGATGCAATTTCATGGACTCTAGAGGAAACTAAATCTTTTGAACGACTTAAGGAGGTGATGTTTAAAGCTCCTGTCTTGACCACTCCAGACTTCACAAAAACCTTTATTGTGGAAGGTGATACCTCGAGAAATGGAATTGGTGTTGTCCTAATGCAAGAAGGAAGGCCCCTAGATTTTGAAAGTCAACTACTAAAGGGAAAGGAATTACATAGACCCATTTATGAGAAGGAAATAATGACAATACTACATGCATTGAAGAAATGGCGTTCTTACCTAATAGGTAGGCACTTCAAGGTCAAACAGATCATGATCATCTTAAATATTTCTTGGAACAAAGGCTATCCTCAGAAGAACAACAAAAATGGGTAACCAAGATATTGGGTTATGATTTTGAAATTGTCTTTAAAAAAGGGAAGAAAAATGTTGTGGCAGATGCACTCTCAAGGAAGGATGAAGATGTTGAGGCCTTTCTCTGTGATCTCTCGATCATCCAACCCGATTGCATAATAGAAGCAAGGGATGAATGGAAGAATGATGAAAGAGTGTGGACTCTCATTCAAAGGTTGCAGCAAGAATCCAGTACATCAGATACATTTACATGGAAAAATTGTTCACTATGGTACAAAGATCACTTATATTTATGTAAGAAATTCCAACTCAAACAAAATGTACTATTGGAATTGCAAACCTCTCCAATAGGAGGGCACTCAAGATTTTTGAAAACCTACCATAGGGTTGAGAAGGAATTTTTTGGGGATGGCCTTAAAACTGATGTTCAAAGGTTTGTGGAAGAATGTTTGGTTTTCCAACAAAATAAGGTGGAAACAATTAAGACCCCATGTCTTTTACAACCATTATCCATCCTAAGTTTGCACTGGGAGGAGGTTTCCATGCATTTTATCACAGGGTTATTAAAGTCATCATGGTGATTGTTGATAGACTGACTAAGTACGCACAATTTTAAGAACTCCCTCATCCCTTTAAAGACAATACAATTTCCATCGCATTCATGTAGACTGTTCAAAATCTACATGGAAGCCCAAAGATTATTGTAAGTGATAGAGATCCCATCTTCACTAGACATTTTTGGACATAATAATTTTCTTGTTTGGGTACTCAATTAGCTCATATCTCATCCTATAATCCTCAATATGATGGACAAACCGAGATAGTGAACAAATTTCTGGAAGGCTACCTTCGTTTCTTTGTATTTGATAAACAAACACAATGGTTCAAATGGTTACCCTTGGCAGAATGGTGGTATAACACTTCCTTTCATACTGCAACAAAAATGACACCATTTATGGAACTCTATGGATACCACCCTCCTTCCATCACTTCTTCTCTAAAATAAAAATATAAGGTTCAAGCAGTGGAGGATCACATTGAGCATCGACAACAAGTTCTCCAAATATTAAAGGACAACCTAACCATGACACATAATCACATCAAACAACAAGAAGATCAACATCGTAGTGAAAGAAGTTTTGAAGTAGGAGATTGGGTGTTTTTAAGAATTCAACCATACAGATAGATGTCCCTCAAGAAAGCCAAGAAGGATAATAAATTATCACCAAAGTACTATGGCCCTTATAAGGTGTTGCAAAATATTAGTATTATGGCATATAAATTGGAGTTGCCTGCATCTTCACGAGTACACCCAAGTTTCCATGTTTCATGCTTAAAGAAGGTTATAGGTGACAAGATCCCAGTTCAAACTTTATTTCCAGAAATTGATGAGGAAGGAAAAATCATATTGGATCCTGAAGCCATCAATGACACAAGAATTGACCAGCTGCGGAATATATCCATTTCAGAATATCTCATTAAATGGAGGAAACTAATGGCTGAAGATTCCACTTGGGAAGATGAGTCTTTCATACAGAAGCATCAAGAGTTACTCAAGTGTTGCGAAAAACACTTGTCTCAAGGGGAGGGGCATGTTAAGCCCTAAATAGTGGCTCATGACCCCTTGATTGGGGCATATTACATTAGTAATGTTATTTTATTTATGTCGGCTTTAGTCCATTAGTTGTAATTATACCTCCTAGTCTCCTATATATGCCAAGGAGACATTTTCATTTGGAATCATCTTGTAATTGAAAATTTATGTGGGCATAAGGATGTTTCCCCCTCGAAGAGGCTTATTATCTAAATTTATCTCTTTTTCAAGGCGTTGAGTACTTATTCTGAGGTTTTTCTATGCTATAATGATACTTGGTTCCTAACATTTCTGTAGGTATTTATTTCACCAGGAGTAGATAGTTTCAAGGAAGTATAAAAGAAGGTTTTTTCTTCAAAACATTGTTACACTTGAACCTTGTTGTCTTCTAAGCATCAAATGAGTATTGACTTGTTGTAATTAGCCATACTTTTGCAAAGATGTCCATCTTCTCTTTTTCTTAAGTCATTTTAAAAAGGAAGTTTCTCTTGAAAATATCCACCACTATATAAGGAAGTGATACCGTAACCATCAAGCTTAGAGGTATCTCATATAGTTTTCCCAAGAAACCTGAGTAAGTGAGTAAAGTATCTTATTAAAAAGTAACAAGGAGGTCTGATTAACAGTTAGTCATGGAAACGTCACAATAACTTACAAAAGAAGAAAGTGAGTTGATCCTAGAGATACCTTTTTGTCTTTTCTCAATGGTACCACCCACTCCACACTAAATAGATTGATTATATAATATCTTTAGATAGCCCACATCCGCTTAAGTACCCCTTACATTAGGACAATCACTAAGGAATATATAACAGAAGGTCATCCTCTAACATAAATACCATCCCAATTGAAAAAAAGGAAGAAAAAGTTGCTTTCAGAGTTGTCCCCGCATCTTCTTGCATAAAGAAATATTATACTAATAATCTTAAAATATGGAGGGCCAGTCTCTGAGGGTGTAAAAGGATAACCCGTCGGGATACTGAACAAGTATGCTGGCAGCAGGTACCGGCCTTCGGTATGAATAGGTGTTGACAGGAAAATTTGTCTGTCCATCAACTGGAAGAACAAGTCTGGTCCAGGGTTGTCTAAGTAACCCAAGCCATTTAGTATAATTTATTCTGACGGGTTTAATGGCTCCGTTAGCCAATCTGAAATCCTAAAAGAATTAACTAATTCTAAAAGAATATACTAAATATATAGATACCCTGATATAACTATTGTAAATGTGTTTACGTAGAAAAAGAAAACATAAAGATCTCACTTATGAACAACATTTACAGATTTGTAAGTTTTACTAGAAACTTACGAAATTAAGGTGAAAATAATTGATTTTTAGGAGTAGATAAAGAAAGCACATTTAAATATTTTTTGTTTTCTTTCTATAAATTTAACAAAAAATGAAATAATTAAACTATGAAACACAGATGTATAGATAGACAAAGCCGATCTACACTTTCTGGTTCCGCTAATATATAAACCACAGAAATTGGAAACACGAAAGAGATAACCTGACATTAGTTTGTTTGATGTGTCTGTGCCTCTGTATGAATCAACAACATGCAACTGCCACGCGTACTAGATAAATCTGCAATAGACTTATACTCAAACTATTTTGAATAAATTCACAGAATGTATTGGCAGCCAAGATTTTATAAACAGAATAGTGAACACATATTAACTCTGTGATCTTATGATCGCAAATGGTTATAGTTAGATAAATCCACGTGTAATACATTCACTTCATTGTTCAAATTAAGAATCAAATAGAAATTTTTATATTCAAATTGAAAAGATGATCACAATGTGAATATCTGGAACAACAAATTATGAACGATTATTTATAACATGAATATCCTGAAACATAACATATCATTAAGTCTAAATCTAAATGACACATTAATGCACCAAGATGAAATAAAATGAAATATTAATGAAACACCATTAATAAAGGACTAAATCCAAAATGTTGTACGTTGTTTCATTAAGTCTTGGGATATCATTCGTCCATATTTGGTTCCAAGCCAAGATGCCTTCATTTACAAAACATAGAGTATTTAAAGGGTTTTTGAAACCTCAACTTCATATCTCCCAGATAGGATCAAATCCCATAAGATCAAACTATTACAAATATGGAGGGCCTATAACCACTCATGATCAAATCGTATCTTCAAAAATTTATAAAAGTTTTTTATTATTTACAAAATAAACAAAAAGGAGATACTAATCATCTAAAACGAACATGTTCCACCTCATAAAATCAACATCATATATACCATGTCTTGAAAAACGAAATAGGAACAAGTTAGATATTTTGTTAACAAATAATTACTAAATTTTATATGAAAATGACTTGGCTACAAAATCTCTCGATTTTGTAGCCAGTCTTATATTGGTAAAATAAATCTAAGTTTCACTTATTTGACTTAAAAAAAAAATAACATGACTGTAATAAGAGGAAAAAATCTTTTTACCATTTAACCAATAACTAAACATGGATCAATATATCTCAGAATTTATTATGGCCTTCACACTGATTGCATTCTTTATCACAATGTTGCCTGTCTTTTTAAGATGCTTGGCTTGTCTTTGTTCATTTTCTCAGAGGTCATGAATTTCTTTTATGAGTAATTCATTGTGGCTTGTGAGCGCTTTAATTATTACTTGTAAAATGGGGATATCACTATAGTACCGTTCAATCCAATGCAAGCACACCTCGCAATGCACAGAAGGAGCGATCTGTTGAGGGAGAGTATAGTTGGGTGTAAGAATATCAACATTACGAGTTGCCAGCCCTTGACAACACTTAATACTAGTAAACCCCTTTCTACCTTTGAGACATGGTGGGATATTACTAACAAAGTCGTATGGCTGAGTAGGCTCTGATTTATGACGCTTTGGGTCTTCTTCTGTGAGGAAAATTTTAATTTTAGGATCTGAGACCTCATTGATCTCGATTAGGTCGATCAAGCTCAAATGAGTCTTAGATAGATTCCTCAAACTTCTCGATATTAGCCGACCAACCCTTTTATTTCGAAACCCTGATGCTGCATGCTTATGTTTTAACTATTTGTAAGGATTTTCGCTATCGGTTTTTATAATGGCTTTAAGGCCAACAACTAATTCATGCACAGGGGTTTCATTTGACTCAGAACCAACATCTTTTTTCCCATGTAAAAATTGATCGGGTAATGCCTCGTCATGAGGGTTATCCTTGAGAAATCCTAGCTTGTTACTTGAACCATCAAATGATTTCCCTATTAGTGGTCCAACCACAACAATGGTTTCTATAGTAAAGACTGTTGCAAAGACATTTCGTTTTAAGAACCCATCCTAGTCATCACCCAGGATTGTCAAACAATGAACCAAAAACATTTAATTAAACCGTGGTGAAAGAGACTAAACTAAAATCTCCATTTTTTATACTTATTATACTTCTTGTATAGACTCCTCAACAAATAAAATTACACACTCAAAGGAAAACCTATAAAGTGCATAAGAAACTGCACATGATAAAGAAAAACTAGGCCATAACGACCCTCACAGGTTATAATCTGTTTAAGAACTGATAAGAGACCATGCCATCTAACCTTAAGAAGAGAAACAATAATACCTTTCTCACAACACTCAATCTTTTTGGAGGTCACGAAGAGGCCCCATGGCACTTCTTCGATCTTTGAATTCTTGAACCACTTTTGACTAGTGAGAGGGAGCCCTGTGGCTTCGTTTGAAAACTCTTCAGTCACCTCCAAATGAATATCTCCAACCTTCGCTCTACATCCATCAAATGTTTGTGCAAATTACTTAGCCACACAAAGGTTATACCCTTCGAACCTATTAATGAAAGTATCCCAACCCTGGCCTTTCAGATCCTTGACTACATCATCATGAGACAACAAAACTTGAGAGCCGTTTCTCTCTATTCAGACAACAAGAGCCATTAAAAGTATGACCAGACTATAATAGGGGTGACTCAAGCTAGCCTTGGGTTTAGATGGAAGGAGTAAAAGGAACAAGTTTGAGCGGATGAAATGGAAACAAAACAAGAAAAATCCCTGCGCGGCCATAGTATAAACATGAAGGCTTTGGTTATGGAGTTTGAACACTCATGGTAATGAACATATCGAGTATAGAGCATAACTCAAACCCTTTAACTCACAATGAAAATCCTTTCGATTCATTCTGCCAACCACAAATCAGGTACATGACATGATACTTGTGCAATAATTTGCATGTTTTCGAATGACTATAGTCTATTTGCAAAGGGTTAAAAATAAATATATTTATAATTCAAATGTGAATCAACATTTGGTATTATATCGACATTCAACAAACTCAAAAAGGAAAATCATTCAAGTACTAAATATGAAGTAGATGTAATCACAATGAACCTTTAAAAGCATGTTTTAACTAGAGATATAATACGAAACTAAGTTTCCATGCTTGCTTCATGATTTTAGTCATGAATCAAGCATGAAAACATGAATATAAAAGAATAATCGAACATATTTCATAACCTAGAGATCATCCTAAAATGATAATATGAACAGGATGAGGTGAAGGCAGCTACAGGAAGTGTCATTTGTCGTTCAAATAGAAAAAAGATGTAGGACTTCCAACACTAGGTAAACCCACCGGAGTACTGAATAGGCTTGCCGGTAACGGGACATTCTACTTAGAGAGGATGGTAATCTGACAAAAAATAAATAATAAATTTAAATTTGTCCTGATGTACGACATTACTTGTAGAAAAAGATGTCATGAAGTATGTATGGTTAAGTTAAGGTTAATGAACTCCATAATTTTTCCATTGGGAAGTATTTGAGACTATCTTCAAACTCTCTCGCCCACCTCTTCTTATCTATATGTAGGATGTTCTATCCTATAGGTGGGTCCATCTTCTAATCATCTCGCCAAACCAATCTGTGAAATTTATATCTACACTTAACAAGCTGTAAATCTTTGACTATTGTGAGAACTAACTGGTTTCCTATATTTTTTATTGTGAGGTGTCACAATACTTAGGTGTGGGAGAGGGGTTCATGAGTTGACAAATGATCATTGCCTAGAGAAGTAAATATTTGTAAAAAATTTATGAGTATTGTTTTTATGATACGGGTTATTACATCAAAAGTCATTTTATTTTTGAAATGATAATCCCCTGTGTGTTATAAATTGCTAAATATATCCTTAACAAACCACTTTATTGGTTTATTTTCATTACAAGTTGTTCATTGTAGTTTGAAATTACATGCCTTATGCAAGTGAATTGAGTAAGCATGGTGGAAAAATCAACAATAATAGAACACTCTACCTCTGATCTTAATCGCTATGACTGTCAAAACCATTCCAAGATTGCAGGATATCCATTACATTAGGTAAAAATGCATTTAGCATAGGGGTGCCATATGGAGTTCCATATGAAGTGTCATATGAATTTTTGTATGAGGTGTCGATTGAAGTTCCATATGCAAATATACACCAGTAACTGTCCACAATTTCAAGTAACCAGGAATTAATGGCATTTAATTGAATTAGTTTATGGAAATCAAGATCGAATGATGCAAACCTTAGACATTTTTGTGATCAAATGTCCAAGTCAAAAGACTTGGACATTGATCCAACTTCGTATCATTATGATTTCCCCCAAAAACATGCCCTCAAATTCAAAATCGCTCACACATGGAAACTCGGGCTTGAATTTGTGCAACCAATTCCACCCTAGGCGCATTAAAAAATGGAATTGGGTTATCCCATTATTCTAATTCACCTCTTGCATTTGCATTTTCCCTTGTTTTAAAACGCGTTCAACCTCTGTTTATTTGTTCCTTTGTTCAAATTGCGCTCAGCCTCTGTTCAAATCGTGCCATTCCCTAGCCCTATCACACCCTCTCTTGGTGAATGTCACCTATGTTCATTTCTTCACATCATCACGGTGCCCAAATGGTATGAACTGTATTCCTACACAGACCTCTTCGCCATCCCTGAGTTTTCACAGTGCAAGGAGGTGCTTTTGCGCACAGGATGGGGGCCATTTTTATCCCATTTGTAGAGCCACGACGATGGCATATCAATGCAATTTTCCCTCAGGTTTGATGGGAAGACAACGTGCGTGGTTTCTCTCACCTTTGGGGTCTCAGAGGAATCCATAGCCGCAACCACGAAGCTTCCAAGAGTGGGAGATAGATGGTTTAAAAACCACCAGCTGCCACAATCAAGATATAATAGGGTTTTTAAACCAGAATTCCAGAACATCTTTGGAGCTAAAGGATACTCCAAGGAGTGGATAAAAGAGGATTTGATCAAACCTCTCATAGTCATCACCAGGTTGATCACATGTGAAGGTAGATATTCCACCTTTAAAGCCCGTCACTTTAGATTGTTATCTCACTTTCAGTTTAATAAACCATTGAATTTTCCCTTCTACTTTTTAAAGAGATTGGAGAAGATGTCCTCTCAAGTGAGGAATAATGTAACAAACCCCCACAACAGCCTCTTTCACCATGGCCTTATCAAACTCCTTGTTTTAGCCAAATTGGAAAAACAGGGGAAAACTTGGGATGAGTTCATTTATCAATTTGCAAACCCTCACTTGAAAATCAAGACTAACAAAAAGACATTGGATCTAAGGACTATTTCTCCATCCAAACCCCACTCTCCAAGGACTCCAAACCCTCTTTCACAATCCATTTCTTTACCAGAACAAAAATCCAAGAATCTTGTTGAAACCCCTGCAGCCTCATCAGGCAAAAGACCAAGAAGTGTATTGCTAATCTCCAGATGCCTTCAGTATCTCTTAATCCTACACCCAAGAAGCTAAAATAAGTAATTCAACAAGAATTTCCTACAGTTCCCACAAATAGGAGAGGATCTAATTGATTCAATAGAGGACCCTTTCGAAAAAGTACTCGGAGCACAAGAGGAAAACCTTATGCAAAACCCTTGACTACTTCAGACCCTATCCAAGTGTCCTATGATCTTGAGAGTCCTCACAAAAGACTTAGGGAAGTGTCTGTAGATGAATTGAAGATACAAAGAAAGGAAACATCTGAACCAACTTCTCCTCATCAACCCCCTATTACTCCTACCTCATCGATGCCTTCCCTAGATCTTAAGACTGATAGAATTTCTACATCTTTCAAAGGATCTAAGCCTTCCTATGAGATATCGGATCCTGCTCCAGCCATTGAGAAACTACAAAAAGAGAATTTTCAGTTGCTGCAACAGTTGGAAGCTAGGAAGACTATGGACACACATATTCACCACGATAATGCGATCCTTCAAGAAAATGTGAATTCCCTTCAAAGGTTGGTTGACGAGATGACCAAAGCCAAGCGCAACCTCAGGGCACAATTGAAGCAACATAAGAGGCATAAGACAAAATATTCACAGGAAGAAGGAGAAGCTTCTAAAGCTGATCCTCCTCAACAAGCTTAGTCAAGAGGGGCAATTTATTTTTTTTGCAGTGGAACCTACAAAATCTTAGGTGTGGGGGTAATGTTGGGCCCCAAATATAATTGATTTAATGACGTTAATTAGATCCTTTTTGGCCGAATATGTATATTCGTTTTCCTTTTTTGAAGAGTTTTTGAGGAGATTTTGTTTCAAATTGCTATTATTCATACCAGGTATGCATGATTAATGTTTTGTTATGAGTTTGAGTGTCATTCAACATGTTTTTATGATTCCAGGAAACTAATTTGTGTTTTGTGTGTCATAGGGAAAAATCACAGCTCATTGTTTCATCCGACACTCCGTCCGGTACTCCATCCGACACTACATCCTACACAAAAACCATGGGCGATTTGGTGGTTATCATATTGGTGGCCAACGATGGGAGAATCAGAGACATGGGTTTTTCTTGTGCTCATGGCCTCCAACTACTGAGCTTCTGCGAACTCGTTTTGCGTTGTTATGCTGGGCAATTATTGGCTCACCTTATTTCTAGAAGCCACCGATAGTTAGGGCATATTAAATGTGATTTTCTATTTTTAGAGAGGGTTCACCCTTACAATGGTCGACCTCTTAGCTTGTAAACTTATAAATACCACCTCAGTGGTCAGAGAGAGGGAGTTAGAGAGAAAAAGACAATTTAGCTCTGTTTTGCTATTTTTCACATACATTTTGCTAAGACTGTGGAAAGACTGCGTTTTTTATTTTAATCTTAAATTCATGTTGTTGATCTCGTGGTTCGCCTTTGACGAGTAGCCACGAATTTCTGGGGGGCCCACCAACATTCTGGGTGAATATCCAATTAGTTTGCTTGTGAATTGAATAGTGTAGTTCTGATTTTATTAATTTCTTGTACACAAGTTTTCATTATCCCTTTTTACTGTATAAATTGTTGTTTATGATTTAATTTTTTTAGTTTCTTTTGCAGGTTATTATGAAGGCTAGTGTTTATGAAATGACTTTTTAATTAGTAGGAAGCAACTTGCAAGCTTAGATACTAACCCTGTTTATAATTAGATGATAGATTAGATTTCCATTATGATGAAATAAAGTATAAAAATAGAGTTTAAAACAGAGTTTTCGGTTCATGATTTCCTTGACACGGTTTCAATGGATGAATATTTATTAGTTTTTAGTTTTCAATTATAGTTTGTGTATATAGTTGCTACTTCGTTTTATTATCTAAATTGTCATTTAGTTTGCTCATTTAATTTCTATTTTATGAGTATTTCCTCTTTTGCAATTTGAATTGTTAGAATAGAATTAGTTTAGTTTATTTTCATGCAATTTCTTTTTCTAAGATTTAGGTTGTGTTTGACAACACAGGTATTCCAACAGAGGACGAACACCTTCAGTAACCACTCACATAACCAGATCAAAGATCAACACACCGATGTTTTCACGTGGTAAAACCCCTACGGGGAAACATCCACGGCCCTAGCCAACGCGGCCA
>ML779306.1:610860-621269 GCA_009831015.1 Picea engelmannii | reverse complement strand
GAGATCATGGACCAATCGGGTGTTAAGCCACGGATCAATGGCCGTTAAGATCGAGGAGAGTATGAACCGTCGGATCACTCTATGTCAGGAACATATCGTGACCGTCGGATTTCCTAACTACAAATGCATACTAATGCATACTAGAGAAACATACTTTTACCTAACGACATATTAGACCAAGTAGATCTTAACTAACTCCTAAGTGTCTAAATATCCTAACAGGTTGCAATTTCAATTCAAAGTTGATTATTGAATGTAGTTTTCAGTTATGAATCTAGGTAGTATGAATTTTCTTAATTAGCATAGAATGCAATTGAATTTACTAGAATAGTGTTTTTATACTATTGATGATTAATTCATGATTGAATAATCACATGGATATGCAGGATAGTCGATGTTGCTTCTATAATGGCTAAGTTCTCATTGGATTATCTAATTCACACTTTTCACTTTGCTATTGAAGTCAATATTGAGTTTATCCCTCTTCAATTATCGTTCATTGTTAAGTGCCATCGTGATATCAATAGACACTAGAGACATAACCATCAACACTATATTTGAGTTTTCTTTCTTAGAGGATAGTTTCCTTGCTTTTGTAGACTAGAAGATAGTCTTCTTACTTTGGTAGATTAAAGAATAGTTTGTTTATCATAGATTAAAGAGTAGTTGCTAATTAATTTTATTGTCATAATTCTTTCCATTTAGTAGATTAAGATTTATTTTTATAAATTAGAAGTAGTTGTGAAATTTAATTTAATAATAGAGTTCACTTGCCTATTAGTTTGATTAGTTCCTTATTGAGTAATTTTGTTTAGTTTACTTGCCATAGAAGTTATCATAGGTTAGTTAGTTGATTGCTTGCTTGTTTACTTGCTTTGATAAGGTGGTTGCTTACTTGTTTACTTTCTTTGATAGGGTAGTTGCTTTCTTTTTTACTTGCTTTAATATGATAGTTGCTTATTGAATTTGAGTAGGTTAATTAAAGTAGTTTGCTGCTATTATTGATTATTCGGTAGATAGTTTTCCTTTGCTTGTTATCATGATTAAGTTAATTTTCTTTAAGTAGGGTTTTCATTTAATTTCTTAGGACTATCCATCGATCCTTTGATCAAAGATTACTTAGGGTACATAGTTTATGTTTCTTAGTAGGGTTTGATCATTAGTAGTCTTTGCTTGAGTAGATTAGCCCTTCAATATCCTGTTTCCTTAGTTAGACTATACTAACTCTAGCCTTTCTTCCTTGACACATATAGTGCTACAAATCTAATTTTACTTACCCCAGGTTGACAATTTAATTGAGGGTTTTTATTTATTTTTAGTGCATATAGAATACCCATCAATTGTATAGATGTGGGTGTGGTGTTTTTGAGAATCCCAACTGTTTGAAAACCTCTGTTGACATGAGGTTCTCCTGGCTTTCACTATCAACAATAAAATGCAATGGGGTTCTCTTTAGCCACATCTATAAAATGAAAAATGATCTCCCCCTCTTCAGGATTTGTTAGTTATTTCGATTTAAATGTTGCGGTCAGGACATTATGGGTGGCGTCTACATCAATGATTTGTCTTATACTAGTATTTTTTGAATCAGATTCCAAATTAGGTTTCGACTCCTTGCCTATGATATTTTCCACCGATGAATATTTTGAGCGACATTCATTAGTGTTGTGGCAGGAGATTTTGTGGAAATCGCACCACTTTATACTGTCTTTCTTCATATTTATGTGACCCTTATTTTCGTGTGGCTTTGACTGGTTTTCAGGAGGCCATTTTTTAGGGTTGTCTTTATCATAATTTGGATGTTGTGGATTTGCAGACTCGAACTCCCATTTGTTCTGGTGCTTAAATTTCTCCTCGATTTTAAAAGCATATCAATAGGCATCACCCAATGATGAGATGTGAAGAAAATCCATTTCAGTTTGGATGTATCTGTGTAGAGCCCCAGGGTATTTAAGAACCAAATGTCGCTCGAAGTGTTTGATACCTAGCTTGGTGCGCAAGGTATGGAAGTTATTGGTGAACTCCGACATTTCTTGGCCTTTCTCTTTCCACAGTGTTGTACATCACATGTATTGGTTGTGATAGTTTCCAACAAGGTAATATTGTTCCTTCACCGCATCCACAAAACAATCCCAAGTTAGTTCGCACTCATATATTCCACACTCCTCTGTGGAAATTTTCTCCCACTAAGTTTCCCACCAATGTTTGACATGGGGGAGAGCTTTAAGGACTGTGAAGGTATTATTTTCCCTGTAGGAAAAATTATGAACAAAGAAATAACCTTCTAGCAGATTTAACCATTTTTCTAAGACATCTGTATCTATTTGTTCTTCAAACACAGGAATATCAAAATTAACTTATACCTTGAAAGGTGAGGTGCCTCCAAATTGACCTCTTGATGAAGACATGTTGGTTGTTATCAACAAGCATTGAGGGATGTGGGAAAAATTCTCCATCATTTCGTCCCTCTATTGTGTGAGAGATTGCTCAAGCAAGAGACTAATAGAATCGTCTACTCTGTTGTTTTTATTTTATTCCGCCATGAAGGGTTTTTTGGGAGTACGAGAGCAATTATATTCAAGATAGACAAGATTGAGACCCAAATTTATATACTTGGACCTCATTGGGGACATGCACTGAAAAAAAGATCAATAAAAACCTTCTCTAATACCACAGATCCATATTATTTTCAACACGAAATGAGAGCAGAGATATAACACAAAAATATATAGAGATATTACACGAGAGCCAATAAAATAATATAGATATATCGCATATATAATAGGAGGAAAAAATATGCACTAATACACAATTTCTATTAATGAGTAAAATGTACAAAACTGTAGAAATATAGAGTGAAAGACTCGCTAGAATTGTGGTAGCTTATCTCTGAGAAGAGATGTGATGGCTACTCGCATTCACAAGAAGATGGTTACAATGAGGCTCTAAATTAATTTTTAACATAAATAAATTCCAAAACCCTAACCCCAGAAGATGGAAATCCAACAAGATTGTGGACCCCATTTTGTGTAGTTTGGTGTATCAAGTTCCCCAGGGCATAACTTTGGCATACGATCTTTGTTTGCGGTGCACAATAGCTCGTTGGAAACGTATTTTCAGGGATATTGATTTTGGGGGATAAATTAGAGACTTTGGAAATAATTGAGGTGATCAATCTAGAAAAAAAATCATTTGGGCCCTCAAAATGGCCCAAAACATTCAGGAACCAAAAAACTGCTAAGCATAGTAAGTTTCCAAAAGACTGTTTTGAGCCAGTTGGAATAGGTGGGTGGCCATCGATATCCATCTGGATCAATTCTCCCTCCTTAATAAGAAATGGTATCCATTGTGTTGAGTTCCCAGGGGAGAGGGAAAAAAATTACTGAATCAACATCTTGATGAAGTTGTGTTGCTTAGCTTGTTGAAGCTTATCATGAACCTATCACTGGAAGGGTTGGACCTTTTTAACTAGTGTAGCTACATGATATGAATTTTTTCAAAAGGAATATTTACGCTTTGTTGTAATATTGTCGACCTAATTCTGTTGAATAAAAGGTTCTTTAAATTTGAGTAGGTTAATTAAAGTTGTTTGTTGCTGTTATTGGTTATTCTGTAGATAGTTTTCATTTGCGTGTTATCATGATTAAGTTAATTTTCTTTAAATAGAGTTTTCATTTAATTTCTTAGGACTATCCATCGATCCTTTGATGAAAGGTTACTTAGGGTACATAGTTTAAGTTTCTTAGTAGGGTTTGATCATTAGTAGTCTTTGCTTTGATTAGATTATCCCTTCAATATCCTGTTTCCTTAGTTAGACTATACTAACTCTAGCCTTTCTGCCTTGGCACATATAGTGCTACAAATCTAAGTTTACTTACCCGAGGTTGACAATTTAATTGAGGGTTTTTAGTTTTTTTTAGTGCATATAGAATACCCATCAGTTGTATAGATGTGGGTGTGGTGTTTTTGACAATCCCAACTGTTTGACAACCTCTGTTGACATGAGGTTCTCCTGGCTTCCACTATCAACAATAAAATGCAACGGGGTCCCCTTTAGCCACATCTATAAAATGAAAAATGATCTCCCCCTCTTCACGATCTATTAGTTCTTCTAGTTTAAATGTTGCGGTCGCGACATTATGGGTGGGGTCTACATCAATGATTTGTCTTATACCAGTATTTTTTAAATCAAATTACAAATAAGGTTTCGACTCCTTGCCTATGATATTTTCCACCGATGAATATTTTGAGCGACATTCATTGATGTTGTAGCAGGGGAGTTTGTGTAAATCACACCACTTTCTAGTGTCTTTCTTCATATTTATGTGACCCTTCTTTTCCTGTGGCTTTGCCTAGTTTTCAGGAGGCTATTTTTTAGGGTTGTCTTTATCATAATTTAGATGTTGTGGATTTGCAGACCCGAACTCCCATTTTTTCTGGTACTTAAATTTATCCTCGATTTTAAAATCATATCGATAAGCATCACCCAATGATGAGATGTGAAGAAAATCCATTTCAGTTTGTATGTATCTGTGTTGAGCCCCAGGGTATTTAAGAACCAAATGTCGCTCGAAGTGTTTGATACCTAGCTTGGTGCACAAGGTATGGAATTTATTGGTGAAATCCAACATTTCTTGGCTTCTCTCTTTCCACGGTGTGCTCCATCACATGTATTGGTCGTGATAGTTTCCAACAATATAATATTGTTCCTTCACCACATCCACAAAACAGTCCCAAGTCGGTTCAAGCTCATATATTCCACACTCCTCCGTGGAACTTTTCTCCCACTAATTTTCCCACCAATGTTTGACATGGGGGAGAGATTTAAGGATTGCGAAGGTATTCTTTTCCCTGTCGGAAAAATTATGAACAAATAAATAACCTTCTAACAGATTTAACATTTTTTCTAAGGCATCTGCATCTATTTGTTCTTCAAACATAGGAATATCAAAATTAACTTGTACCTTGAAAGGTGAGGTGCCTCCAAATTGATCTCTTGATGAAGATGTGTTGGTTGTTATCGATAAGTATTGACGGATGTGGGAAAAGTTCTCCATCATTTCGTCCCTCTATTGTGTGAGAGCTTGCTCAAGCAAGAGACTAATAGAATCATCTACTCTGTTGTTTTTGTTTTATTCCACCATGGAGGGTTTTTTGGGTGTACGAGAGCGATTGTACTCAAGAGAGACAAGATTGAGACCCAAATTTATATACTCAGACCTCATCGGGGACATGCACTAGAAAAACGATCAAGAAAAACCTTCTCTAATACCATGGATCCATATTATTTTTAGCACAAAATGAGAGCAGAGATATAACACAAAAATATACAAAGATATTGCAAGAGAGCCAATAAAATAATATAGATATTTAGGATATATAATAGGAGGAAAAAATATGCACTAATACACAATTTCTATTAATGAGTAAAATGTACAAAACTGTAGAAATACAGAGTGAAAGACTCGCTAGAATTGTGGCAGCTTATCTTTGAGAAGAGATGTGATGGCTACTCGCATTCACAAGAAGATGGTTACAATGAGGCTCTAAAGTAATTATTAACATAAATAAATTCCAAAACCCTAACCCCAGAAGATGGAAATCCAACAAGATTGTGGACCCCGTTTTGGGTAGTTTGGTGGATCAACTTCCCCGGGGCATAACTTTGGCATACGATCTTTGTTTGGGGTGCACAATAGCTCGTTGGAAACATATTTTCGGGGATATTGATTTTGCGGGATCAATTATAGACTTTGGAAATAATTGAGGTGATCGATCCAGAAAAAAAATCATTTAGGCCCTCAAAATGGCCCAAAACATTTAGGAACCGAAAAACTACTAAACAAAGTAAGTTTCCAGAAGATTGTTTTGAACGATTTGGAATAGGTGGGTGGCCACCGATATCCACCTAGATCAATTCTCCCTCCTTAATAAGAACTGGTATCCATTTTGTTGAGTTCCCGGTGGAGAGGGAAAAAAATCACTGAATCGACATCTTGATTAAGTTGCGTTGCTTAACTTGTTGAATCTTATCATGAACCTATGGCTGGAAGGGTTGGACCTTTTTAACTAGTCTGGCTACATGATATGAAGTTTTTCAAAAGGAATATTTACTACTTGTTGTAATATTTTCGGTTCTTGGATTGACGTTGTAGTGGTTATAGTGTCCTTATGTTCACCTTTTGAATAGATTGTGAAGAAGTTGAATTTTGTAGTAAAAGATACTACCTTACAACACTGTTTAGGTGGGACAATAGCTACAACTACCTCTGGTATCCTATATAGATGACCCCCTGAAGTTACAATGACACTACGGGGTCGAGACTACTAAATAACATGGTGCTTCAACATATATGGCTCACCCAAGAGAACATAAAAGACATCTAGTGGGGAAAAATTACATAATACTCCATCCTTGAAGGTCTATATGATGCATGACAATCGATACTATTGGATGACAGGAAGATCTTGTCCCCGGTGAAGCTACCCGATGTTGTATGTTTGCAGGTGTAGTTTTATCGATAATCCCAATTATTTGATAGCCTCTACCGAGATGAGGTTCTTCTAGATTTCTCTATAAAAAATAAAATGCAACTGGGTCCCCTTCACTCGCATTTGTGAATGAAAAAGGAGCCCCCCCTCTTCAGGATCTGTTGATTCTTCTGGTCGAATTGTTGCAGTCATGCCAATAGTGGTGGGGTTTGTGTCGATGATCTATATTCTACCGATATTTTTTGAATCATATTTTGAATCATGTTTTGGATCCTTATCGTTGATATTGGCCACCAATAATTGTTTTAAGAAACATTCATCAATGTTGTGCTAGGTGATTTTGTGGAAATCGCACCACTTTCTAGTGTCTTTCTTCGTCTTTCCATGATCCTTCTTTTCATGTTCCTTGGACTGGTTTTCATGAGGCTGTTTGTTAGGGTCATCTTTATCATACTTTGGTTGTTGCAGATTTGTAGACCCGAAATCCCCTTTGTTCCGGTGCTTACATTTCTGCTCTATTTTAACAACATATCGATAAGAAACACCTAATGATGAGATGTCACTCAGAGTCTTTGATACCCAACTTATTGTGCAAGGTATGGAAGGTATTGGTGATATATGACACTGTTTGGCCCCTCTCTTGTCATAGTGTGGTCCATCTAATGTATTGGTCTTCATAGTTTCCAAAAGGGTAATATTGTTCCTTGACCGCATCCATAAAAAATCCTAAGTGGGCTCAACCTAATATATTCTAGAATCCTCTATGAAAATTTGATCCGAGTAAGTTTCCCACCAATGTTTGACATGGGGGAGAGATTTAGTTAGTGTGAAGGTGATCTTTTCCCTATCAAAAAAAATGTTAACAAAGTAATAACCTTCTAGCAGATTTAACCATTTTTCTAGGGAATCTGCATCTATTTGTCCTTCAAATATGTGAATATAAAAATTAACTTGTAGCTTTAAAGGAGAGGTGCCTCCTAATTGGCCACTCGATGAAGACACATCAACTTTTATCGGCAAGCATTGAAGTATGTGGGAAAAATTCTCCATCATTTTGTCCCTCGGTCACGTGAGAGCTTGGTCAAGCAATAGACTAATAGAATTGTTTTCTTTGTCATTTTTTTTCCTTTAACCATGAAGGTTTTCTTGGGCGTGTGAGAGATATTATCATCAATATAAAAAATCTAGAGACTGAACTTGTTATACTCGAACCTCATCAGGGACATGCACTGAAAAAACGATCAAGAGAAGCCTGTTCTAATACCACTGATCCAAATTATTTTTGGCATGAAATGAGAGAGGAGATATAATAGAGAAATATACAAAGATATTGAAATATATCCAATAAAATAAAATATATATTTCATTTATATAACAAGAGGCACATATATACATAGTAATACACAATTTCTATTAATGAGTGAAATGTGCAAAACTGTAGAAATACAGAGTGAAAGACTCACTAAAATGGTGGCAGCTTATCTCTGAGAAGAGATGTGACTACTACTCACATTGGGAAGAACATGGTTACATTGAGTCTCTAAAGGAATTTTTAAAATAAAGAAAATCCAAAATCCTAACCCCGCAAATTGAAAAACCAACAGTTTTGTGGACCGCGTTTTGGGTAGTTTGGTGTATCAACTTCTCGGGAGTGTAAATTTGACATGCGATATTCATTTGAGGCACATGATAGCTCGTTGTAAAGGTATCACCAAGGAGATTTAGTTTTGGGGATCAATAAAAGACTTTGGCTATCATTGAGGTGCTCATCCCGAAGAAACATCATTTAGGCCCTAGAAATGGCCATGCAAGTTTAGGAACCTAAAAAACTGCTAAGAATGTTTTGATCCAGTTGGAATAGGTGGGTGTCCATCGATATCCACCTAGATTAATACTCCATCTTTAGGAAGCAATGCTATCTATTACGTTGAGTTCCCAGGGGATAGGTAAAAGTGTTTACTAAATCCACATCTTCATAAGTTGCTTGCCTTGCTAAAGATGTTGCCCTGCTTAGCTTGTTTTCCACGAACCTATAGATGGAAGGGTTGCACCTTTTAAACTAGTCTAGCTACATGAGATGCTTGTGTGCAAACAAAATCTCTACGCTTTGTTGCAATATTGTCGACATGATTCTATTGGATAGAAGGTGCTTGGACTGAGGCTACAGTGGTTGTAGTGTCCTTTTGTTCAAATTTTGAATAGATTGTGAAGAAGATGAATTTTGTAGTATGATATACTACCTTGCGAAACATTTCAGGTGGGACAATAGTCAGAACTACCTCTAGTATCCTATAGAAATGACCCCCTAGAGTAACAATGATACTACGGGGTCGAGAATCATAAATATCATGGCACTGACACATATATGGATGGCCCAAGTGTACATTATAGACATCCAAAAGGGAAACATCACATAATAACTCATCCCTAAAGGGATGGATGTTGTATGACAATCGTCACTACTGGATGACATGATGATCTCATCCCTGGAGAAGCCACCCGATGTTGTATGGTGGCGGGTGTGGTGTTGTCAATAATCCCAACTGTTTGACAACCTCTGCTGAGATGAGGTTCTTCTAGCTTCCGTGATCAACAATAAAATGTAGCGGGGTCCCCTTCACAAACATCTGTGAATAAAAAAGGTGCTCCCTCTCTTCAGGATATGTTGGCTCTTCTGATTGAATTGTTATGGTCGTGACAATAGCGACGGGGTATACATCGATGATATGTCTTCTACCAATATTTTCTAAATCAGATTCTGAATCAGGGTTTGACTCCTTATCTTTGATCTTTTCCACCACTGACTATTTTGAGCGACATTCAACGGTATTGGGCCAGGTCATTTTGTGGAAATCGCACCACTTTCTAGTGTCTTTCTTCGTATTTTCATGACCCTTTTTCCATATGGATTTGACGGGTTTTCAAGAGGTTGTTTGTTAGGGTTTTCTTTATCATACGTTGGTTGTTGTGGATTTGTAGACAAAAAATACCGTTTGTTCTCGTGCTTAATTTTTTGCTCAATTTTAACAACATATCAATAAGTAGCACCCAATTATGAGATGTCTAGAAAATGAATTTAGTTTTGGTTATATCTGTGTAGAGCCCCACGGTATTTCAGAACCAAATGTCAATGAGAGTCTTTGATACCCAACTTTTTGTGCAAGGTATGGAAGGTATTGGTGAACTCTGGCATTGCTTGGCTCCTCTCTTTCCAAATTTTGTTTTATCTCATGTACTGGTTGTCATAGTTTCCAATAGGGTAATATTGTTCCTCAACTGCATCCACAAAAAAATCCCAAGTGGGCTTGGCCCCATATATTCCAGACTCCTCTCTGGAAATTTTATCCTAGTAAGTTTCCCACCAATGTTAGACATGGGGGAGAGATTTAATGAGTGTGAAGGTGATATTTTCCCTCTAGGAGATATTTTGAACAGAGAAATAACCTTATAGCATATTTAACCATTTTTCTAGGGCATCTCCATCTATTTGTCCTTCAAATACGAGAATAACAAAATTTACTTGTACCTTTAAAGGCGAGGTTCCTCAAAAGAGGTTGCTTGATGAAAACACGCCAATTTTTATCGGTAAGCGTTGAAGGATGTGGGAAAAATTCTCCATCATTTCATCCCTCTATTGCATGAGATCTTTCTCAAGCAACTCACTCATAGAATCGTCTCCCCTATCGCTTTTCTTTTCTTTTTCCATGGAGGGTTTCTTTGGCATAAGAGAGTGATTTTCCTCAAGAGAGACAAGTTGGATACCCAAATTTCTATAATCAAACCTTGTTGGGGACATGCAATGAAAACATGATCAAGAACATCCTGCTCTGATACCACTGATCCAGATTATTTTCGACATGAAATGAGAGCAGAGATATAACATAGAAATATACAGAGATATTTCAAGAGAGTCAGTA
>ML779306.1:512329-556133 GCA_009831015.1 Picea engelmannii | reverse complement strand
TAAATTTATTATTTAAATAATTTATATTGTATTCAGTTTGAATTATAGTACACTCATCACTTCAATTTATTATTTACCTTCTACTTTGACTACTTTGACCTTTTGGGGCTTCTAGATGACATAAGAGGCTTCTCGAACTTTGTAAGGCCATAACTCTCAAACCGTGAAGAGTTATGTGACGTTCCACATACTACCAGAAATGGAATGACATGTACCATCCATATAGAATAATATTACCTACAAATATTTCAAAATTCATACCATTATCCATCAAACAAGCTTGGGTCCATTATCCAAACCTAGGTTCTCCAACTTCTCATGGCCATAACTCTCTAACCGTGATAAGTTATGTGACGTTCCACATACCACCAAAAATGGCATGAAAAGCACTATCCATATAGGATAGTTTCACTCAAAAATTCACTGAAATTCATCTCATTATTCCACAAATAAGCAAGGGTTCTCTAACCATAATTCTATGATAACTCAATCTGCAAAGCGTCTTCTCGTGAGGGCTTTCACCATAAGGGGACCACTTTGGAGTTCATCCATTTCTACTTATTATCAACCATGACAAGACAATAATGAGTCATCTTTACATTAAACAAACTTGGGTCCATTACCCAAACCTTTTTGCTACCAGGCTTTCTTCAAGGGTTGACATCAATGACAACCAACCTTAATCAACAATATGCCCCTTTGGCATTCATGGTAACACTTTGATGGAAAAATGAAATTATGTCATGCAATACTGAATTCATATCACTCATGATCCCCCTAGAAACACGCCTCTGGCATTTGCATCTCTGTGACCATTATTCCCCTGGAACCATGCCTCTATCCTCTGCATCTGATGAATCTCTCCCCCTTTGTCATCAATGGAAAAGGTATATTTCCATCTGAGGATGCTCCCCCTGAATGAAATGTCATCTTTATGGTGCTTCCTCATGTACATCTAATACATATAAGATAAGCATTCAAAAGCATAAATTTTGGAGTATAAATAACTCCGAGTCTCTGGTGACGATACTCAAAGGCTTCCCGTGTAAGTGGTTTTGTAAATATGTCTGCCACTTGTTCTTTTGTGCCCATATACTCAACTCTGATGCTCCTTTCTGCAACTTGTTCCCGTAGAAAGTGATACTTGATTGGAATGTGCTTTGTCTTGGAGTGCATTACGGGGTTCTTTGAGATACTTATGGCACTTGTATTATCACAATAGATTGGAATGAGCTCATCATACTCAACATGTATATTTGTCAGAGTTTGTTTCATCCAAAGAACCTGTGTACAACATGATGCTGCTGCAATATACTCTGCATTGGCTATAGATAAGGATATTGATGATTGTTTCTTTCTTAGCCATGATACTAAAAACTCACCCAAGTAGAATGTTTCTCCACTAGTGCTTCGTCGATCATCAATACAACCTACCCAATCTACATCTGTGTAGGCAATAAGTCATAGATCCTTTCCTTTCAGATACCATAATCCAAACTGTTTTGTTCCTTTGAGATATCTGAAAATACTCTTTACTAATAATACATGTGATTCCTTTGGTGTTTCTTGAAATTGTGTCACTTGTTCGACTGCCTGCATTACATCTGGTCTAGATGTTGTCACATATAGTAGGCTGCCAATCATTGACCTATATTGCCTCTGATCTGTAGACTTCGAATCATCATTTTTGCTCAACTTGTGACTGGTTTGCATGGGAGTGATAATTGGTTTGCAATCTTCCATTCCAAACCTATTTACAATTTCTATGATATACTTGGTTTGAGAAATAAAAATTCATTGGCTTCTTTGACATATCTAAAGTCCCAGAAAGAAGGATAGTTCTCCAAGTAAGGACATTTAAAATTCATTTTACATATCTTTTGCAAATTTCTAGCTTAACTTGTCATCATCAGTACCAAAAATAATATCATCAACATAAATTTCAATTGATAAAATATTACCTTGACTTATCTTGATGTATAGGTTTCTATCTGCAATTCCTTTTTTGAACCCTGCCTGCTGCAGATAGTTATCCAGTCTAGAGTACCATTTTCTAGGAGCCTGTTTTAGACCATACAAGGCCTTATTTAGTTTACGCACATAATCTGTGTTCTAGGACAACTGAAATCCTTCTGGTTGTTCAATGTAGACTTCTTCTTCAAGTGAAAAAGATGATTTTACGTCCATTGGATACATTTTAATATTTTTGGAGCATGCATAAGCTAAAAGAAAACAGATTAATTCCATTCTAGCAAGTGGCGAAAATGTCTCTTCAAAGTCGATTCCTTCAACCTGTGCATATCCTTTACATACCAATCTATCTTTGTTTCTTTTAACTTGTCCATCTTCATTCAATTTATTCATGAAGACCCACTTTGTGTCGATCACATTCTTATTATTTGGTCTTGAAACCAGTTCCCAAGTGTCATTTTTCTCTATTTGATCAAATTCTTCATCCATGGCATTTTTCCTAAATTCATCCTTGTTGGCTTCTTCAAAACAGTTTGGTTCAATTGTAGATGAGAGTGCTAGGTGTGTTTGTTCTGGTAAATGGATTCTTCTTCTAGTCTCAACTCCTGCATCTTTGTTTCCGATAATCTGTTCTGAAGGATGATTCTTCTATACTTGTCTACTGGGTGTATTTGGAGGCACTTGTTGAACTTCGTCTTCTTCTTCTGTCGGATTCTCTTCATATTCATTTTCTAATTGTTTTTCATCTTTTGTTTCTTCTTCTAAGGGTTGTTTCATTGATTCATTTTCTTCTTCCTTTGATTTTGGTCTGCTTGTTTCATCAATTGTCACATTGATGTTTACCACAACTTTGTTCAATATTAGATTGTAACACTTGTATGATTTCCTTGTACTTGAGTAACCAACAAGTACTCCTTTGTCCACGTGAGAGTCAAACATTCCCATTCCACCATCTTCTCTTTTGATATAGCATTTGCTTCCAAACACTATGAAGTTCTTTACATTTGCTGGTCTTCCTTTCCATAGTTCATAAGGATTTTTTTCAGTGTTGTTTTTCAACATTACTCCATTTTGAATGTGAACTGATGTATGCACTGCCCGTGTCCAAAAAATATCTGTCAATTTTGAATCCATTAGCATTGTTCGAGCCATTTCCTGTACTATCCTGTTCTTTCTGTCAACAAATCCATTCTATTGAGGTGTCCTTGCAACGATGAATTGCCTTTTTATTCCATGATTGTTGTAGTAGTCCATAAATTCCTTTGAGGTGAATTATCCTCCATTATCAGATCTCAAGCATTTGATTCTTGAATCCATCTTATTTTCAACCATTTCTTTGTAGATCTTGAAGTTTTCAAAAGATTCTTAACTATTCTTGAGAAAGAAAACTGCAATCATTCTTGAATATCATCAACTAATAGCATAAAGTATCTCTCACCTTTTAAGCCCTTTGTTGTATTCATTCCAACTAGATCGGTATGCACAATTTCCAGTGGTCTTGTTGTTGAATATTCTTTTGATTTGAACCAGGTCTTTGTTTGCTTTCCTTGTTGACAATGCTTGGATAAAGTTTTGGTTGGTCTCGTGATCTAGGGCATTTCTCTGACTGCTTCTCTTTTGCTGACTTTGACAAGGTTATCAAAATGTATGTGACTGATTCTTCTGTGCCATAGCCAACTTTCATCTTCCTTTCCTAGACAACACTTTTCATTTCCAATTTCACTCAACACATATATGTTTCTTGAAGTTCTTGTAGTTGTAGCAACCAAATTCTCTGAACCTTCTTTTTTTATCTCACACTTTTGTGAATCAAAAGTAACTTTATGACCTTGGTCACACATTTGAATCACACTTAGAAGATTATGTTTCATATCTTCTACCAGTAGAACATTTTCTTCCTTTTCATTCTTGTTCCTAATTCAGACTGTGCCTTTTCCAATGATTTTGGATGACTCGTCATTTCTGAACGAGACCGATCCATCTTTTTCCTTTCATAATGTAAGAAACTTGTCTCTATCACCCATCATGTGTTTTGAACACCCACTATCAACATACCAACCGTGTCTCTTATGCTTATCATGTAGAGCCATTGTGCATTCTTCATTGCTATACTAATCTTGCTTTCTTATCCATGTCATTTTCTGAGGTTCTTGTCTGGGACTATTGTTATTTTGTTGAGGTTCTTTAGGAGGGACTTTCATTCTACAATATTTGGCCACGTGTCCAAAATTGTTACATTTGTAACATTCCACTTCAATGCTCAAAGATTCAAACATGTTGTAACTTCTTCTCTGTGTTTCACTAGGTCTTATTGAATAACCCCTTTGTGTATGACTCTCAAAGTTGTTATTTTTCCTATCGTTAGCTCTACAGTTCACAACTTTATGTCCAAAATTATTACATGCATAACATAAACCAAAAAATATATTTTGATACCTAGGAGTTGAGGATCTTATGAAGGGAGGTGCTCTTATGAATCCTTCTTCTTCTTGACGCCTATCTATTGGTTGTTGATTCTGAAATCTGACTCTTCTCAGTGAAGGATTTTCCCTGTAATTTCCTTGTATATCCTTCTATCCCCTTTGATTGTTTCTACATAGCTTCTTGGATATGTTTCTTGCTCTGTTGTTTTGGAGCTTGATCCATTTTCTGTCTGAGTGTATCCAAGTATGGTCTTGTCAAGATGATATTTTTCACTACTGATAATGTCATCCAAAAATTTTGAGCTATTCTGCATATTTTTCATTTGAATATCCTTTCTTAGTGTGACAATCTTTGCCTCCAATTTTCCAATCATCCTACCCTTTGTCATTATTTGGATTTGGAATTATTCTCATTTAGTTTCACTGGTTTCTCATTTGTTCGTTGAATTGATGGTGTTGTGGATCCTTCTACAATTGATTGCCAAACTTGAAATCCCTGTGCATGTATATATGTCTTCATCCTTATGCTCCAAAAAGCATACTTTTGTCCATCAAACTGTGGTATTCCTTTTTTATACAAGTTGGTACTCTCCATGATCTACCTTTCAGTGGTTAAACTGATTTATGAACGAACCTGCTCTGATACCAGTTGTTGGATTACTGAGAGGGGGGGGGTGGATCAATCACGGTATTATTGATCACATACACAATCACATACATAGACAGTACAATGGTGTTTTACGTGGAAACCCAAATCGAGAGAAAACCAAAGAATGTTTTTTCTTATATGTCTTGAAGAATTACATTCATTGGAAGCACCGACTTCCTTTGTTTTCCAGCTGCAACTGGAAGGAGGCTCCAACCCCCTTGTTTCTCATACTACAACCAGGGGGAAACTCCAACTCCCCAAATTTATGGCTACAACTAGAAGGAGGCTACAACCCCCTCTGTTCCGTGGCTACAATCGGAAGGTGGCTACAACTACCTGTCCTTGCCCTGTCCGACCACCTTGAAGTAGAAGTAGAATTATGGAACCACTGTCACACTAGAACTGTGATATATACCACTGTAAACCTGTGCCAATAAACCTGAACCATGCATCAACCATGGATCAACGTGTACCTCAACCTGTAATCAACCTGTACCATAAACAAGTGCATCAACCATGCACCAACCTGTACCAAACAACCTATAATCAACCTGTACCATACACAAGTGCGACCAAACATGTATGAAGTATGTACCAATCATATGTCAACTACCCATCAACTATGACTCATCAATATGTACCAACATCATCAACTATACACCTCATGTATGTGCCACCTCATCAACTACTTGTCTCAACCATGTACCCAACATGTACCTTAACCAAAAGTCCACATCAATTTCATCATCCAAACATGATTTGTAACTATGTAATAGACTTAGTTTATATGATCACATACCTTCAAACCTTCCTTAACTTAAAACAACAAGAGACTATCATTTTCATCAAACATTTCTTTAGTCTCACATGACCAGTTTTGGATTAGTCAATAACCCTAACTTGAAATAATCATAACTTTGTACCTGTATTGAATAAAGATATGAAATTGATACACAATGTTATTCGGTGTGTTTTATGCAATTCCTCGAGGTGTCACTACTTGGAACCTCTCATAAAAGGAGTTATAGAAAAAATGGCATACCTTGCTGAATTATGGCTTATTCTAGAGAACGCCCTTGTAGAGTGTGCCCCACACGAAATATTTTTTGAATTGATATGAAACTATTACACAACATAATAAAGACATTACTGTAACCAAAACATATTTTCTTAGTAAATTTGGATCTGTTATGAAGAATTTATGACGTTTTTACCCGAAACACCTATTTTAGACTAGTTTCAGGACTAGCCACAAACCCTATTTTCCATGGAGTGTAACTCCAAAATACAATGACCCACAAGATGAATTTTTTACCAGAGATACTTGGATGTGTTTCCTCAATGGGATATAAATTTGACTTTCTGAATCATTCTAGAAGATAATTTATTGCAAAAAAGGTGAGATGACCTGTAAATAACATACCTTAGAAAGCATCATCAAAAGAATTTATCCTTCCTTTCATTCCAGCCTTCTTTTCTTCACCTTCCATTAGAAATTCGGATAAGATACCCTTTGGTTACCTCAGAAACCTATAGGTATTCAATATGCTCAAGTGTGTCTTAAAATGAGTGAGCCTTGCCTCTTATTTATACTCTCTAAAAAGTTTCCTTAAAAACATCTTCTAGGTCACTTTGCCCACTTTCCTTATTTTAGGGTTAACCCACTTCTAATTTCTCCATTAAATTTATTATTTAAATAATATATTTTGTATTCACTTTCAATTATAGTACACTCATCACTTCACTTTATTATTTACCTTCTAAAATCTCTTAAACCACTTTGACTACTTTGACCTTTTGGGGCTTCTAGATGACATCAGAGGGTCCTCCAACTTTGTAAGGCCATAACTCTCAAACCGTGAGGAGTTATGTGATGTTCCACATACCACCAGAAATGGAATGAAATGTGCCATCCATATAGAATAGTATTAACTGAAAATATATCAAAACTCACACCATTATCCATCAAACAAACTTGGGTCCATTACCCAAACTTGGGTTCTACAACTTCTCATGGCCATAACTCTCTAACCGTGAGGATTTATGTGACGTTCCACATACCACCGGAAATCGAATGACAAGAAATATACATATAGGATAGTTTCACTGAAAAATTCACTGACCTTCATCTCATTATTCTATAAATAAGTATGGGTTCTGTTATCACTCCAGGAAACTCTCCTAGGCTATAAGTCGGAGATGCCTGGTAACTAACTCTTTTTGAAGCAATTTTCTAAATAATTGAAATGGTTTTGTGGATCAAAATGAATATCCAAGGGCCGGATTGTGTTTTCAAGACTGTATAGAAATATGAAATCTCACAAGGCTTTCTAGTCATGTAGTCAGACAAAATTTGATTAAATGAGGGAAGAAATCAGCTATTACACCAGATTACACTTCATACCAACAAGTACAATGGGTTTAATAACCGAGAAAATAGATTATGATCATCAACTAAAACAATTTAACCAATGAGATGACATTCACTGCAAAATTGAATGAGCATCAGCAAAGAACTTTCACTCATAAACTATAAGCAAACAGAAGAAGAGAATCTGACCACCCAACTGAAAGAAGCTTGAAATTTTTCATAAAATAAGAATAAGTCTGTGTGTTACAGAGGCAGCATCATAGTATTCAAAGTCGAACCCTTGTTTGATCTCAAAACAGGCATTTTATAGCCTTTACAAACAGTTGAACAGATCCTAAAAGCATGGATCTGTCATTAAATGAAAACAATTATATTCTATTTAAACAACTTTAAAATCAAAATCTTCAACAGCTAAATTAAGAGATCGAATCTATCTTCAGTCTTCAAAAAGTCACCAACTCCCTCCTTCAGCTTCAACATCTGCAGTCTGGTGGAATAAAAAGACACCTGTCTATGACTGTTGAATTTTCTAGTATTCGTGGCCAAAATTTTAGGAAATGGTTCTTTGATGTGTAACCAAAATCCATCGAATCTCTAATGTTAAACTCTTAGCATTTGATTTTCTATTTCGCTGATACACTGGCATATCTTTGAAACCCGTTTGAAATGAACTGTTGCGTTGTCGTCCTCAAAACTTGCTTGCCCAGCTTTCAACAGTGCAACCGTTGGAACGTTTCACGTGTTAGCTGTTGAAAGCTATCGCTTTACACAGCTAACGGGTAATGGAATATTAGCCTGGCACTGTTGAAAGTTGCGATAGTGCACAAAAAGATTTTTTTCCTTCAAAATTGATTCGAAACCAAAATTAGTTGACATTTGACTTCTCACTTTGCATGTTGGTGGCCACCTGCACAAGAACTTTCAGGTCTGGATGGGACTTTCGTTTCAACTTTTGTTTTAAAACCCTGATCTGCCTCTTGAGGTGCTTGTTAATACACCGTAGGTTGTTGCAGTCTTTTATGAGTTTAGTCTTCCTTTTCTTTTCTTTGACAGTCTCCTTGGCCAGTCTTTCGAATGCTGCATTTGTCTTGGCAAAGTTGTCAGACAATTTTTTATATCTGTCCTTTATCAACCGCTCCAAGACCTCCTGCTGGGCAATTACTTCCTTTAGATGTTTGATCCTTTGAGATTTGTTTGACCTAGGATTTTTTGATGATTCTCCTTGCTCTACCTAACTGAAAGTTTGATAATTCTGAGCACATTCAGCCGATTGTTCTGAACTCTTAACTGCAGGGTCTTGAATTTGTTGCTCAGATTCAGAATCTGAGTAAGGTAAGTTGAGTATGTTCTTGCCTGCACTCTGCTCTGTTGGATGCCCTGTATTTTTTTGTGTAGTCTGCTTTGTTGCCTGTTCGAAACTCAGTTTTCTTTTTGACCTGTGAGGTTTCTGTTCAGACAATCTGTCTTCTTAAGGTCTCGGTAAAGCCTTTCTTCTTCTTGCGCTTCTCTGAGGGGATATTTGCTTCCTTGATCTAGCCATCTGTTCCTTTGCAGTCTGGTTCTGGGTTTCAAAACCCTCTCTGAACAGAAAGTGCTCCCATGTCCTCCCCTGTTGTTTCAACTCTTGGAGGAGAATCAATTTAATGAGGCCTAGGTGACATAGAGTATTTTTAATGCTCAAAGGTTGAGCTCTAATTCTCCTGCATACCTTGGTCAAACTGTGATATAAGAAATAAGGCAAATTGATGGGTGTCTTGTTTGTGAAGTGATCCATCAGCTTAAAGTGATACATCATCAACTTATCATATCTTCCTTCTAATGTAATGTATAATTGAATAGCTTTGAATAAATCTTGCCACTCTTCATCTAAATATGAGACGAGCATACCTTTATTCCACGCCTTATGCTTGTACCCATCTTTCAGATAGAACCTGAAATCCTGATTTTTAGGCGCGGTGGTTTTAAACCATCTTTGACCAGTTGTCGGCAAGCCTATAGCTGCTGCAATGAACTCCTCATTCACTTTGATTTCCACAGAGCCAACCCGAGCTCTGTTTCCATCAAATGTCTTAGCGAAGGCTTCGGCTGTGGCTTGGTGATACCCAGTTTGCAATCTTTCTGCAAATTCCATACATCCCACATTTGAAAAGTGCCTCTGGATCTCGGGATGCGATTGCAGAAAGGATAAGTTATCCAATTCTCGTTTGAGTAAAATGCCACCGCGTCTTCTCACCATTTTGTAGCTCCGGCATCTTGACCACTGTAATTCCTGTGACCTCTTTGGTCGAACCAAGGTTCCGCGCTGCTGAAAGCAGTCTCGGCTTCGACTCTGTGTTGGATCAAATGAAAACCTCGACTGTATTTTGGAAACAACTTGTAATATGAAAACCCTGTCTGATTTGATGGTGTCAGGTCGAGGGTACCTCCTCTGTACCTGCATCGCCGAACACAAACTTGCCATTTCGGGTGTGATGATAGTTGAGCGCGGGTTCTGGAACGATTTTGAATTACCGTCATATCCTGACACACATGATTGAAGTTCTATGATCGCGCACTCCCACCAGCGCATGTCTTGGATCTGCTCTGACGTGGGGGTGATCACCTCATCATTTCCTTCATACGTGGATAACAAGCACGTGATTCCCACTTCATGCAGCAACGATGCATGGAGAACGCCTTTTCCACCACGCTCACTTGATACTTTCACCAGCACGTGACTCCTTTGAAAACCCCTGTTAGCGCGGAAAGTATGTACTTACCACAACGCACCCTTTTATAGAAAACTTACCTTAGTTGCGGAAAGTGATAACTTTCAACAGCGTGCCATATCACTTGAAAATGTTCCTTAGCTGCGGAAAGTAGGTACTTTCCACAGCACGCCATGTGCGAACTGACTGTCCGACCTCTTACACTTTGTCACTTTCTATAGCGCATTAACTGATGAAACAACGTCCTTAGCTGTTGAAAGTGGGCGCTTTCCACAATGCATAATGAATCTTTCGGACGTTGGTTAGCTGTTGAAAGTGAGTCATGCCAATTTACAAAAAGAAGACTTCATGGACCTCATTTATTCCTAGGACAAAAACAGAACCTAAGCTTGCATCCAAATAAAATCAAAAAATAATTTGAAGTGAGAACCTAACACTTAAGGGAAAACAAATAAATTTACAAGTTTATTTGAGGAGTTAAAACTGGCTCCTATTGGGGATGAACACCTCTCTGTGAGGTTTCAAGGACCGTAGAATCAATGGTTTTCCTGGAAAAGAACCTAAAAACTAAACTGACTACTAGTGTTCCATTGGGCATGGAGTTATTGAAAAATAAAATCTAAGACTATTTACAATGTCTAGGCTTTGCAGCCTTAGATGAAATAAAATTTTAGAAAACGCCCGTTTACTGGGCCACCGAACACTTCGTCGCCCTTCAGATTCTGTAGAATGAAAGTGTTGTTGTTTTTCACCTGAGTGATCATAAAAGGACCTGTCCATAAAGAATCAAATTTACCGTGCTTGCCTTTTTCCTGTCGAAGAGCGTCCCACTTCAGCACCCAGTCACCGATCTGAAAACTATCCTCCTTCGCCTTTTTGTCAAATGTATTTTTGATCTGCATCTGATGTGCTTCTGATTTTTCCACTAACTTCTCACGAACTTGCTGCAGCTCCACCAAGTCTAGCATCCTTCTTACCATGTCATTTGGTTCAGTCTGCTCTTCCTGAAAGAACTTAGCCACAGGCAATACTAACTGAACATGGAAGATTGCATCAGTACCATAAACCAGCTTGAAAGGAGAAGTTCCTATAGATTTTTTAATGGTTACTCTGTCTGCCCACAGAGCAAATTTCAATTTGGAATCCGAGCTCTTTTTATTTTCTTCTAACAGTTTTCTTATGATCTTTATCAAGCTCTTATTTGACGATTCAGCTAAGCCATTACCTTGAGGATAGTATGGAGTCGAGTGTACCAGCTGGATGCCCATGGACTCACACATGTCTACCAATGCTTCTGATTTAAACACTGCTGCGTTATCTGCCACCAACCTCTTGGGACACCCAAATCTGCTCAGAATATTTTCGTAGAGGAAATTTATGACTACCTGATGTGTAGCATTCCGTGTAGGGATCGCCTCTATCCACTTCGTGAAGTAATCGGTGGCTACCAAAATCCACTTGTGCTAGATACTGGATGCAGGATTTATTTCGCCGATGAAATCTAAACCCCACTGCTGGAAAGGGCCATTAACCACAATGGGCCTCAGGGGTAAAGATTTGAGTTGCTACTTACCGGTGAATCTTTGGCACTTGTCGCAAGTTTTGACGAACGCACACACATCAGCAAACAGAAAAGGCCAATAGTAATCGGCCCTCGGGATCTTATGAGAAGTCGTCTTCCAGTAGTGATGGCCACCATAGTCAGCTGAATGGAACTTATATGTTACCTCGACAGCTTCTTCTTTGTCCAAACACCTGAGAAGCAGGCCAGCAGGGTCCCTCCAATATAGCTGATTATTATAGATGCAGAATTTGATAGCTCTAAGTTTGAGAGCCCGAGCTTGAGCTACACTAAGTTCAGGGGGAACTTCAAGCTTTTGCAGAAAATGTATGATGCCAACATACCATTCACAGTATGATAAACTCTCTGCCACTTGCTGACTATCATGCTGCCCTTCTGCTGCCAAATCTTTCTGTGAATTTTCTGAAATTTCTGCTATGAAATTGATATCCAGCAACTTATGATTTTCCTCTGCTAAAAGATTGGCGAGACCCTGGCCTTTTACCAACTTGGTGGGCTTTACCTAAATATTGAATTCTATCATCTTTGCTATCCATCTTGCCCTTTTTCCATCGATGTCCGGCTGACTTAAAACATCTTTTACAGAAGACGAAGGAACATATGCGATGACCTTTGAATGAAGAATATAAATTCTGAATGCTTTTAGAGATTTTATAAGAGCATAAGCTTGTTTCTCGATAGGGTCATACCTTAGCTCAGCATCCCGAAGAGTCTTGCTGAAGAAGGCCACAGGATGATCAAAATCTTCCTCGTCTTTCTGAAGTAGGACTGCTGCTACTGTGTCATAGGAAGAAAAGGAAAAGACGTAAAAATTCTTGTTGTAGTCTGAGCTGATCAGAATCGGAGACTCAATGATCGCTTTCTTGATATCCTGAAAAGATCTTTTCTCACTGTCTGTCCATTTTACTTCAGCCTCCTTTTTCAGCATGCAAGTTATATGTTTGACTAATTCAGCAAAGTTGGGCACAAACCTTCTGACGAAATTAATTTTACCAAGCAATGACTGGATATCCTTCTTTGACCTCGGTAAGGATATCTTTTGAATGGCCTCCACTTGTGCCGGATCAATCATGACACCTTCGGCTGAAACAATGTGACCCAAGAGTTTACCCCTGCTTAGAGAAAACTGAGATTTCTTGGGATTCAGCGAAATCCCAAACTGTCTGCACTTTAAAAATACTCTTTTCAGATGTTTCAAATGCTCCTCGTGGCTGCTGGAATACACAGTAATATCATCAAGGTATATGAGGCTGAATTTTTCCTTCTCTCCCACAAATGCTATATCCATGGCCCTTTGGAATGTAGCCCTAGCATTCATTAATCCAAATGGCATTTTTGAGTACATAAAGGTCCCCCAAGGAGTGGTGAACGCAGTCTTTTCCTGATCGTCCGGATGGATAACAACCTGATTGTAACCGGAAAATCCATCAAGAAAGGACATGACCTTTTCCCCGGAAATCCTCTGTAACAAGTGTTCCATCTTAGGAAGAGGATAGTTGTCCTTTTTTGAGCATTTGTTCAAGTTTCTGAAGTCTACACACAATCTTACCTCCCCATTCTTCTTCCTCACGATCACCAGGTTGGCAACCCACTTGGAATATCTCAAGGGAACTATGATCTTGGCATCAAGGAGTTTCTTAATTTCTTTCTCAATCACTGGCAACAAGAGAGGACTGATGGGCCTGAGTTTTTGCTTGAAAGGAATAATGTCTTTTTCAAGAGGTATCTTATGTTGAATGAAATCGGGATCATAAGTCTTTAAATCACTATATTTCCAAGAAAACACATCTGAAAATTCCTTTAAGACGCTACAGTAATTTGACCTTTCATCATCAGACAATTCAGAAGACAAATTAATAAACTTGGGCTGGCTTTTACCTCCGATATCATGCTCTTGAACATCTGGATCTCTCTCCTTTTTGTCTGGCTTATAAGAGACATCGTTCTGATCGAACAACCTCTCCAATGGCACCAAACCTCGGGGTATATAATTGTTTGGCAACTGAATAATGTCGTGCTTGCCCAACTTCTTCTTTAGCTCAGGTTCCTGTGACTCTTCTTCATTAAGATTCTGTTGATCAATGTGTAAATCAAAAAACTCATCGACCACTTGGAGAAATCTGTTGAGTTCGTCATCATCCTCAAAGACTTTCCAATATTTGACATTATCGGGTAAGGAGGGTCAGTATTTTACTTGAATCTCATAGCTGAGCTTAGGGGGAAAAGGAGGAATGAATGGGATGGCTGAAACAGTGAGAGAATCAGCGAGCTGATTCATATCTCTCGGTATGTATGAAATTTCAAAAACATAAAAGTAATCACGCAGCTTCCATACCTCATCGATGTAGGCTTTTAACCTGACATGCTTAGCTTGAAAAGTGCTATTTACCTGTTGCACAATGAGGTCTGCATCTCCCAATACTTTAAGCCCTTTTATCCCCATCTCCTTTGCTGAATTTAATCCCAACAACAGAGCCTCATACTCTGCTATGTTGTTAGTGGTTGTGAAGTCGAGTTTGAATGACAATGATATGGTCTCCTTTGAAGGAGAGATCAACACTACTCCGGCACCTGCTGAGTCTCTAGTACTGGCTCCATCGAAGTACATGGTCCAGACAACGATATTTTCACCTTCATCCTGCTCTTCAATAGGCTGCACGAGCTGCATAGGAGCTGACTGCCCATCATCAATCTGAAGGATACATGAGCCAAAATCCGTATCCACAGCATAGATCGGATGATTTACGGAATTCTTCCCATCACTAATAATATAAGCAAGGTGGTTTTCTCTGTAAAGTCTCTTCGTTTCTCCTCCAAATACTGGAACCGTAGCATAGGACAAATCCATTTGCAGTGTTCCTCCCAATCTTTTTCCCCAGGATCGGGACAAAAGCAACCCGAACTTAGGTGGAATATCAACAACCACCACGTCCATAACCATACTCCTCATTGGCAGCTGGGCAAGGTTTATGACCATGTCTTTGATGAGACCAAGACATCTGACCTTTCTAGAGTCAAAGGAAAACAGGTCCTGATATGGTTTAGTGACTTCGAGGCCAAGCTCATCCATCACAGCCTTAGGCATGAGGTTATGCGATGCCCCGGAATCAGGCAGACAATTGTGGAGAATTTTGTCATGAACATTTAATGATATGTAAAATGGTGGACAAGAATCGTCACGGTCTTCTATCATGGGACCTATGGTCACTTTGGGCTGGTCATCTTGTAGGTTAACGAAGTCATCTGATGGGGAGGTTCTAGGCTCAAGATATTTTAAGATGGCTGCTTTAAAGGCTGCATTCTTCATCAGTTCAGTTAAAGGCATTGGTATTTTTACCTTTTGAATTTCAGATTCAAAATTGAAAGAGGAGGATGGTTTGTCTGAAATTTTTACCTCATGGGAAGGAGCCTTTAGATTGACTTGTTCTTTTACCGAGAGCTGAATTTGTTTCTTCTTCTGTTTTTCTGGAGGTGAGTTTTGTTTTTCAGGAGAGAGAAGCTGATTGGCAGCAACCTCTTTACTTTTCACAGAAGCAGAATCTTCCTTGTCTTTCACAGGGGAAATAATGGATGCTTTTGGGACAACATTCTTCTTTGACCTTAAGTTATAACCCTTTTGATCGTCTATCAGGTAGACTTCTTCTTCAACACCTGCCTCTTGGATCTACTGATCCATTAGAGCCTCTTCATAATCTATTTGTGTCAGAAATGAGGAGTCATTTTCATCACCGAAACAGTTTATATCGTCGACATCTTCAGTCTCCTCATGGGGGGTCTATTGATCTTCATCTAATACCGCATTTTGAAAAGGGGGTCTGACCCTCTGATCATCAGCTGGATTTCTGTCTCTTTGAAGGATTTGGACCTGCTGATTATTCCTCCTATAAGGAAAAGTACTAGGATTTCTGGGGGCCAAATTGCTAGGTTCTTTCACTCTCGCTGGCTGCTGATTTTGGAATTTCAATTTAGACATTTCTAATGTAAGACTCTCCATCATTTTTTCCATTTTTTCCATTTTTCTATTTGACGAAGAAGAGGACTCAACAACAGGCTTCTTCTTTTCAGCCCAATTCTTCCCTTTCAGCTTATATGATGCTGTGATATTCGACTCAACTTCGAGAGCAGCATATTGCATTAAAGCAAGCGTGGCTAACCTTCTTTCTCTTAGGATAAGATAGAATTCTGCATCAAAGGCTACGGAAAATGTGATTTTGGCTGAGGCATCACTTGGTTTGATCTCTGCAGGGAACTTACCGAACATCTTGTTGAATCTTTTAATAAAGTCTGAGACCGATTCCCCATCTCCTCTCTTCAGATTTCCAAATTCTGAAATGTAATACAGCAGGTCTCTCCTCTCTCCCCAATGCTTCAAGAATGGTGCATCCAGTTGTTCAATGCCAGTGATTGAATTGGCTGGCAGCTATTTAAACCATTTATGGGCTTGGCCATCCAGGCTCTGGACGAAGACTCTAGTCCATACATCTTCTTCTGAAATGTTTATATTTTCCGCATAAGCATAGAATGCCTCAATGTGTTCTTCTGCTATGTATTCCCCTTCTCCTGTGAACTTCGGCATGTACTTCTGGTAATCACCAGTTGGCATGGCAGACAGGGGGTTTGGCAAGACAAGGGGGGCATATCTGTTTGCCAAGATTTGTTCCACTCTAGTCATAGGGGCAGCCATGATGATCTTGGAGATAGATGTAGATGAAGAGCTTGTAGGAGACAATGGAGGGGATAGGTAACCTGGAGGAGATGAAGGAGGAGATAAATTACCAAAGTTGGAAATGGATGACTGTCTCACTTCACTTTGAACAGCAGTTTCGAAAATTGATGGGAAATAGGAAGCTTTATAAAACTGGCTGAGCAACGAAGCTAGGTTTTCTTCACCCTTAGAGGATAGATCTTGGATAATTTCCTCAAGGACACGCAGGTTTGTATAAGTGTGCAGAACACCCTTTGAAGGTTTATTATGTGATGAGTTGAAAGAAGATGAAGAGGAATGTTCTTTTAGATGAGATGAAATTTCAATCTCAAGGGAAGAATCTGTGATATTGGATGAAAAAGATGGTTCTTCTACCCTAGCAGCTTGAAATGAACTTTTTATTTCTTCGGAATTTTGAATTTCAGTAGGGGTTTCAAAAGACTTTTCAGATATAGAAATATGAGAATCAATTGGAATACCTGAATCAATTGCAGCTGCAGCTCCGGAGGTCTGTCTGTGCAATGCTTTTCCCTTGCTTATGATTTTTTCTGGATCAGGAACTGATGTTGTCAATGGGCCTTCTGGGTTTGCCCTGGTGTGAGATCTTTTGGGAGCCACTTCATCAATGGAGTCACCAGATAGAAAATGTACAGCCAAGTGATGTCCAGTCTTTGTCTATCATCAAAACTAGATCTATGTCGTCTCCCAAGGAAGCTGAGCTTCGATCTCCTCTCCCCGGCAACGACGCCAATTTGTTATCACTCCAGGAAACTCTCCTAGGCTGTAAGTCAGAGATGCCTGGTAACTAACTCTTTTTGAAGCAATTTTCTTAATAATTGAAATGGTTTTTTGGATCAAAATGAATATCCAAGGGCCAGATTGTGTTTTCAAGACTGTATAGAAATATGAAATCTCACAAGGCTTTCTAGTCATGTAGTCAGACAAAATTTGATTAAATGAGGGAAGAAATCTGCTATTACACCAGATTACACTTCATACCAACAAGTACAATGGGTTTAATAACCGAGGAAATAGATTATGATCATCAAATAAAACAATTTAACCAGTGAGATGACAGTCACTGCAAAATTGAATGAGCATCAGCAAAGAACTTTCACTCATAAACTATAAGCAAACAAAAGAAGAAAATCTGACCACCCAACTGAAAGAAGCTTGAAATTTTTCATAAACTAAGAATAAGTCTATGTGTTACAGAGGCAGCATCATAGTATTCAAAGTCGAACCCTTGTTTGATCTCAAAACAGGAATTTTATAGCCTTTACAAACAGTTGAATAGATCCTAAAAGCATGGATCTGTCATTAAATGAAAACGGTTCTATTCTATTTAAACAACCTTAAAATCAAAATCTTCAACAACTAAATTAAGAGATCAAATCTGTCTTCAGTCTTCAAAAAGTCGCCAACTCCCTCCTTCAGCTTCAACATCTGCAGTGTGGTGGAATAAAAAGACACCTGTCTATGACTGTTGAATTTTCCAGTATTCATGGCCAAAATTTTAGGAAATGGTTCTTTGATGTGTAACGAAAATCCCTCGAATCTCTAATGTTAAACTCTTAGCATTCGATTTTCTATTTCCCTAATACACTGGAATATCTTTGAAACCCGTTTGAAATGAACTGTTGCATTGTCGTCCTCAAAACTTGCTTGCCCAGCTTTCAATAGCGCAACCGTTGGAACGTTTCATGGGTTAGCTGTTGAAAGCTATCGCTTTCCACAGCTAACGGGTAATGGTATATTAGCCTAGCACTGTTGAAAGTCGCGATAGTGCACAAAAAGAGTTTTTTCCTTCAAAATTGATTCGAAACCAAAATTAGTTGACATCTGACTTCTCACCTTGCATGTTGACGGCCACCTGCACAAGAACTTTCAGGTCTGGATGGGACTTTCGTTTCAACTTTTGTTTTAAAACCCTGATCTGCCTCTTGAGGTGCTTGTTAATACACCGTAGGCTGTTGCAGTCTTTTATGAGTTTAGTCTTCCTTTTCTTCTCTTTGACAGTCTCCTTGGCCAGTCTTTCGAATGCTGCATTTGTCTTGGCAAAGTTGTTAGACAATTTTTTATATCTGTCCTTTATCACCCGCTCCAAGACCTCCTGTTGGGCAATTACTTCCTTTAGATGTTTGATCCTTTGAGATTTGTTTGACCTAGGATTTTTTGATGATTCTCCCTGCTCTACCTGACTGAAAGTTTGATAATTCTAAGCACATTCAGCCGATTGTTCATAACTCTTAACTGTAGGGTCTTGAATTTGTTGCTCAGATTCAGAATCTGAGTAAGGTAAGTTGAGTATGTTCTTGCCTGCACTCTGCTCTGTTGGATGCCCTGTATTTTGTTGTGTAGTCTGCTCTGTTGCTTGTTCGAAACTTAGTTTTCTTTTTTACCTGTGAGTTTTCTGTTCAGACAATCTATCTTCTGAAGGTCTCGGTAAATCCTTTCTTCTTCTTGCGCTGCTCTAAGGGGATATTTGCTTCCTTGAGCCAACCATCTGTTCCTTTGCAGTCTGGTTCTGGGTTTCAAAACCTTCCCAGAACAGAAAGTGCTCCCATGTCCTCCCCTGTTGTTTCAACTCTTGGAGGAGAATCAATTTAATGAGGCCTAGGTGACATAGAGTATTTTTAATGCTCAAAGGTTGAGCTCTAATTCTCCTGCATACCTTGGTCAAACTGTGATATAAGAAATAAGGAAAATTGATGGGTGTCTTGTTTGTGAAGTGATCCATCAGCTTAAAGTGATACATCATCAACTTATCATATCTTCCTTCTGATGTAATGTATAATTGAATATCTTTGAATAAATCTTTCCACTCTTCATCCAAATATGAGACGAGCATACCTTTATTCCACGCCTTATGCTTGTACCCATCTTTCAGATAGAACCTGAAATCCTGATTTTTAGGCGTGGTGGTTTTAAACCATCTTTGACCAGTTGTCGGCAAGCCTGTAGCTGCTGCAATGAACTCCTCATTCACTTTGATTTCCACAGAACCAACCCGAGCTCTGTTTCCATCAAATGTCTTAGCGAAGGCTTCAGCCGTGGCTTGGTGATACCCAGTTTGCAATCTTTCTGCAAATTCCATACATCCCACATTTGAAAAGCGCCTTTGGACCTCGGGATGCGATTGCAGAAAGGATAAGTTATCCAATTCTCGTTTGAGTAAAATGCCACCGCATCTTCTCACCATTTTGTAGCTCCGACAGCTTGACCACTGTAATTCCTGTGACCTCTTTGGTCGAACCAAGGTTCCGCACTGCTGAAAGCAGTCTCGGCTTCGACTCTTTGTTGGATCAAATGAAAACCTCGACTGTATTTTGGAAACAACTTGTAATATGCAAACCCTGCCTGATTTGATGGTGTCAGGTCGATGGTACCTCCTCTATACCTGCATCGCCGAACACAAACTTGCCATTTCGGGTGTGACGATAGTTGAGCGCGAGTTCTGGAATGATTTCGAATTACTGTCATATCCTGACACACATGATTGAAGTTCTATGATCGCCCACTCCCACCAACGCATGTCTTGGATCTGCTTTGACGTGGGGGTGATCACCTCATCATTTCCTTCATACGTGGATAACGAGCACGTGATTCCCGCTTCATGCAGCAATGGTGCATGGAGAATTCCTTTTCCACCACGCTCACTTGATACTTTCACCAGCACGCGACTCCTTTGAAAACCCCTGTTAGCTGCGGAAAGTATGTACTTTCCACAACGCACCCTTTTATAGAAAGCTTACCTTAGCTGTGGAAAGTGATAACTTTCAATAGCGTGCCATATCACTTGAAAATGTTACTTAGCTGCGGAAAGTAGGTACTTTCCACAGCACGCCATGTGCGAACTGACCGTCCGACCTCTTACACTTTGTCACTTTCTACAGTGCATTAATTGATGAAACGACGTCCTTAGCTGTTGAAAGTGGGCGCTTTCCACAGCGCATAATGAATCTTTCGGACGTTGGTTAGCTGTTGAAAGTGAGTCATGCCAATTTACAAAAAGAAGACTTCATGGACCTCATTTATTCCTAGGACAAAAACAGAACCTAAGATTGCATCCAAATAAAATCAAAAAATAATTTGAAGTGAGAACCTAAAACTTAAGGGAAAACAAATAAATTCACAAGTTTATTTGAGGAGTTAATAGGTTCTCTAACCATACTTCTAGGATAACTCAATCCGCAAAGCATCTTCCTGTGAGGGCAGGCACGACAAGGGGAAAATTTTGGAGTTCATCCATTTCTACTTATTATCAACCATGAAAAGAAAATAACGATTCTTCTTTACATCAAACAAACTTGGGTCCATTACCCAAACCTTTGTGCTACCAGGCTTTCTTTAAGGGTTGACATCAATGACAACCAACCTTAATCAACATAAATTGTTGGGGTCATTGTCGAGTTGAGTAGTGAAGGTCATGAGCCAAGTTGTTGATATCAATGGAAAAGGTAAGTTGCTCATACAAAATGTTATAGCAAGATTTGTCTCACTATTGCTATCTTGCACATAGGGTCTTTTTCCATTTTCCTATGTAGACTTGTCATCCCTTTTTGATGAATCCAGAGATAAAAATATACATTTTTTCACGTATATGCTCCCTATAATATATACAAGATGAATATATTCTTGTTTCTCCATTACAACTCACGTATATAGGGATTTGTGCCAGAAAATACAAAATGAGGTCTGGTATCCATGTCACGACAAAAGATCTCTGATCCTTGGCCTTCCGTATACTGGAAATGTTCTGAATCGACCCTTCAGTTGCATTATGGAGTCTATAAGAGCACAATTTCAAACTATGGAAAAGAGGAGAAAGCATTCAAATTTGAGAGAAAAGTTACTCTGGAGAAATTAATTCATATTAAGTCTGCATAGGTTTGTCCCTCAAGTATGAACACAGTGTTCAGCCTCCAAGATCTTCCCTTATTGTTGAGAGGACCTCTTTGCCTCTTTTGCATGAGCTTGCCTTTAGTGGAGGATTGAAGTGGTGGAGACCTAGTTGGAAGGAACTTGGTTTCTTGGTTTCGAACCATGTCGACACTGAAGTCTGTAATGTTGACGCTTATGCTGATCAATTATTAGTAGAAATACTCCTTTACCATCCTATTGGTATCTTGCAAATATATGATTTCTACCCATGGGTGTGTTTGTAATGTCTATTAATGGATTATGCTATCTGATGTGCTAACACATTTTATATCATCACTATATACTTGCTTCTCTTGTTTGTTGAGAACTTCTTGCAGGTATAAAGCTTTGGGTCAAAGTTCTCAATGGTGGAACGTCATAAAACCTTGGATCGAGGTAGGCCTCTTTCTTGTATTGCACATTAGTCTATATAGCATATGTTGGAATTGAATTGATTTCTACAGACACATCTGTCTGTTGTGGTTTACCCTTGGCCATGGAGAGTTTTTCGCTTGTAACACACAAAGAAAGAAAGCCAATTTGTGGGTTGTTAGTACTCCCTAGTTTGTGAGTCATGAAGAGGAGATCTAATCCAGGTGGATATTGGTGGCCACCCACCTATTCCGCTTGTACCCCAACCATTGCTTCTTTCAGTTTTTCAGTTTGTGCACAGTTTACTATTTTTAGCAGTTTTTTCGGGTCCTAAACTTTCGGGGCCATTTTGAGGCCCTAAACGATATTTTTTTTGGGTATGTTGCTGTCACAAAATAACATCTAATGATGCTATTTTGTCTCGATCATTGTAGGTCTCGGATAGATATTTCCAATGAGCTATCATACGCTTAAAACGAATATCGTATGCAAACGTTACGACCCCAGGAAGTTGATGCACCAACTTACCCAAACGGGGCCCACATGACTTTTGGTGCTTCATCTCCCAAGGTTAGGTTTTTGGATGTCTAGGACTTTTGGCATTCCCAGTTATTTTAAAAGGGCCTTCAGAGACTCATTGTAATCATCTTCTCATGGATGCGAGTAGCGGCCACATCTCTTCTCAGAGATAAGCTACCAGCGCCTAGCTAGTTTATTTCCATTCTGTCTGTAAGCATATTTCAGTCATTTGTTATTAATGAAATGAAGTCTTATTTCCGCTGCATATCTGTGTTTATGTGTATTTATGTATTTCATTGTGTTCCTACATAAATATGAATCAGTGGTATTAGAGCGGTCTGCTCATTCTCGATCCTTCTTTGCATGTCCCCAACGAGATCGGGGTATAAGGAGTTGGGGCTCGATCTGGTTGAACCTTTGCAAGATCAGCCTCGCAAACCCTGACGACCGCCCATGGGGAAAGAAAATAAATATGAGGGAGAAGGAGATCCTATCAAAATGTTTCTCAAGGAGTCCCTCGAGAAACAAAGGAACACGATGATGGACAACTTTGCCCAGATTCTTCAACGGATTCCGACTGGTGGTGCATCGACATCCAGAAGCCACTTTGGAGGTGCCACTCCTTTTAAGGTACAAGTAAACTTTAACATTCCCATATTTGACGACCAAATAGATGTATATGCCATAGATATATGGTTGGATATGTTAGAAGGATATTTCTCGGTTCATGACTTTTCCAAACGAGAAAAGATTATTTCCGCACTCCTCAAAGCCGCCCCCCATGTCAAGGACTGGTGGGAAACCTACTCAGAGCAGGAGGGTGAGGGAGAAACCTCTTTGTTCTCGGCCACACCCACTTGGAATTCTTTCTGAGATGCCATCAAGGAACAATATTATCCCGTGGAGAGCTATGAGGAAAAATACATACAATGGACTACGTTGCGGCAGCAAAGGGACCAAGATGTGCATGAGATGACGAATCTGTTTCATACCCTACGCATAAAGTTGGGTATCAAAGATTCAGAGAAACATTTGGTGTTAAAGTACTGCAGTTGTCTGCACAGATACATTAAGGAGGAAATGGAGTTCCTCCACATCTCCTCACTTGGTGTGGCATACCGATATGCTGCCAAGATTGAGCAGAAGTTCAAACAGAAGAAGCGAGAATTTGGGTCTGCAAATCATAAGCACAGGAAAGGTACTCCCAAACCGCAAAACAAAGGACCAAGCCAAGGTGAGGCAGCCCAGGACAACCTGCCAAAGCCACAAGAAAATAAAAACACCATGAAGCCAAAAAAGGACATGGGGAAGTGGTGTGAGTTCCATAAGAGCTCCACTCACAACACAAGTGAGTGTCAGGCCAAGCAGTCACTGGTAGTTGAGTTGAAGGCTTCTGAATTGGATGCATGCTCTGACTCTGAATGAGAACCTGACAAGGGGAATGATAGGGGGAAGCATATTATCGATGTGGAGCCTAACACCACCATTGCCACCATGAAGATCCAGAAGGAGGAACCAAAAGATCCAGAGGAGGCAGAGCATCTCTTCCATTCCAAGATGCAGGTAAAGGGTTCCCCATTGCAGTTCATTGTCAATAGTGGGAGCCAGAAGAACCTCATCTCGGTAGAGGTCGTGAAGCGGTTGGGCTTGTCGACCAAAGCACACCCCCAACCATACACCATAGGGTGGTTGCACCAAGGAAGGGACCTCCGCGTCATTCGACAATGTCACCTTTCGTACAACATCAAGCCCTTCACGGATGAGGTATTATGTGACATTGATCCTCTTGATGTTTCTGATGTATTATTAGGCCAACCGTACTTGTGGAAGTGACATGTTGTGTATGAGTCTAGGCCTCGTCTTGTTATTATCACTTTGGGCAATAAGCTGTACAGGATACTGGAGATAGCACCACCTACCACCATATCTTTGGTTACTGCAAAACAATGCAGTAAGCTCATTTCCAAAACCAGGAAATTTGTTTTCCTGATGATCCACCCTCAGGGAAAGAGGAAAACTGTGGCCATGACCTCCAGACAAGGCCCCACTGCACGAAAAAAGCAGATGGATAAGGTCATGGAGGAGTATGAGGACATCTTCACCTCCCCTGCAGGGGTTCCTCTACACTACCAGGTCAAGCACCCCATCGATCTGACCCCAGGTGCACTGCTGCCCAATGGACCCATCTACCGATGATCTGTCCTGGAGAATGACTAAATCAAGAGTCATATTCAGGAGCTATTGCAGAAAGGTCACATCTAGCCAAGTTCATCGGCCTGTGGGAGCCTGATTGTATTGGTGCAGAAGAAGGATGGGACTTGGAGACTCTGCATTGACTATCGAGCACTGAACAAGATCACTGTTCGGAATAGGTACCCGATCCCACGGATTGATGACCTTCTGGACCAACTCAAGGGGGAAAAATATTTCAGCAAGATCGAATTTAATTCTGGGTATCAGCAGGTACCAATCAAACCCTCTGATCTGTGGAAGACTGCATTCAAATCCAAGGAGGGCCTTTTCGAATGGTTGGTCATGCCTTTCAGGTTGACGAATTCCCCTGCAACCTTCATGAGGTTAATGGACGACATCTTGCGGCCATTCACAAACTCATTTGTAGTGGTGTACTTGGATGACATTCTGATCTTTAGCCAGACTTGGGAAGAGCACCTCCACCATATCTGACAGGTCCTCCAAACACTGTGGCAACACAAGTTGTGTGCCAATTTGGAAAAATGAACTTTTGGCATAACCCAGGTTCAGTATCTGGGATACATTATTGATGAGTGGGGGGTTCATTTGGATCCAGCAAAGATCCAAGTCATTCGGGACTGGCCAGCCCCAGCCACCCTAACAGAGCTCCACAACTTTTTAGGTCTTGCCAATTTCTACCGCAGGTTTGTGTTGGGATTCTCTCATATCACTTGGCCCTTGAGTTAAGTCATTAAGGGAGGAGCTAAAGAAAAATTATTTTGGTATGAATCTCAACAGAAGGTGTTCGGGGAGTTGAAACATCGCCTCTACTCTGCACCAGTGCTCACATTACTATACTTGCAACAACCATTTTAGATCGAGACATATGCCTCTGACTATGCTATTGGGGTAGTCCTTACTCAACATGGGCATCCAGTGGCATATCACAGTGAGACACTTTCCGATATAGTCTGGAAGTATCCCACTTATGACAAAGAAATGTATTCCATTGTGCAGGCTTATCGGCAATGGAAGCATTACATTTTGGGAAAGGAAACAGTCATCCACACAGACCACTGACCCCTACAGTTCATACAAACACAAGGGAAGTTGCAGAATGATCACCATCAGAAGTGGTCCACATACCTACAATAGTTTCATTTGAACATTAAGTACAAAAAAGGCAGCACCAATAATGTTACAGACTGCCTTAGTCGACCACCCATCGTGGCGCTAACCACTGTGCTCCACTCTTGTGGGCACGAGACTTCCGATTGGCCACTTCTCTACACAAGTGATGCAGAATTTGGCTACACATACAATACACTCTTGGAGGGTAAGCAAGTTCCCAATTTTCACCTCCAGGATGCCCTGCTTTGTCACGTGGGACACCTTTGTGTTCCTTCAAGTGAGCGTGCCAAGATTATTTGGGAGGCACACTACAGTCGAGTCGCTGGGCATTTCAGGGTCGAGAAAACTGTGGCAGTACTGCAAAAGTATTTCTATTGGTTGAACCTTTGACAAGATGTCGGGAAGTACATCAAGTCCTGCACTGCTTGTGCCATTGCCAAACCAACCATCAAGAAGCAAGGCCTCTATACTTCGCTTCCTACCCCCATTCGACCTTGGGAATCTATCTCTATGAATTACATGTCGGGCCTTCCTTCTACTAAGCATGGAAATGACTGTGTTTTTGTGGTCGTCGACCGATTCTCGAAGATGTCCATTATGATGGCCTGCAAGAAGAATATCACAACAGAAGCCACTATTAAACTCTTCTTTGAACGAGTGTGGGTACACTTTAGGATCCCAACACTTTGGGATCCCATAGTCTATCATCTTAGATCGGGACAGTAGGTTCCTTAGTACATTTTGGTCCAACCTCTGGTCGATGTTGGACACCAAGCTCACCAAGTCCACAACTTTCCATCCGCAAACTGATGGCCAGATAGAAGTTGTCAACCAGATGATCATACACATTATGCGCATGTACAATTCAAAGCATCCACGCACATGGGATGAGAGCCTCCCATATGTACAACACAGCTACAACCAGGCTCTCCATAGCTCAACTAGCCACAGCCTCTTTCAAGTGGGCTTGGGATTCTAGCCACTATGTCTCGTTGACATAGCCATGCCATTTGTGGCTACTCAGGAAGATTCAACTCATGTCCAGTCTGAGGCGGATAAGGGAAAAAACTTCATTGAGCACATTCAAGACATCTGCCAATAAGTTCATGACATCTTGGACAGAGCCAATGCTAAGTACAAGAAACGACATGATCAACATCGAGTGCCACACAACTTCCAAGTGGGTGACAAAGTGTGGATGCATTTGCAAAAGGAGCGCCTCGCTGGACCCCACTGCAAGCTTCGTCCGCTTAGATATGAGTCGTACACCCTCACCAAGGCTATAGGGGAAAATGCCTTTGAGCTCAACATTCCACCATTCCTTGGTTTGCACCTAGTGTTCAATGAGGACCACCTTTGGCCCTACTTTCCACCTCTACTAGACACATCCGACATGGCAGAACAACTCACACCAACAGAGTTAAATCTAGACTACATGGAACAAGCAAGAATTGATTAGATCATGGATACACAGATTAAGCACACCCCAAAACAAAGGATACCACTATATCGAGTTGTCAAAGTAGGCCAACTCATTCACCATCGCAAATGGCTCACCAGGGACCAAGTTCAGCAGAAGTTTCCTCATCTCATGGAGGAACTCAACGCAATGGGGACCATTGCTTCCTAAGGGGGGAGGAGTGATCTAGGTGGATATTGGTGGCCACCCACATATTCCACTTGGACCCCCATGATTTCTTCTTTCAGTTTTTCAGTTTGCACATAGTTTACTATTTTTAGCAGGTTTTTTGGGTCCTGAACTTCCGGGGCCATTTTGAGGCCCTAAACGATGTTTTTTTGGGTATGTTGCTATCGCACAATATTTTTTAATGATGCTATTTTGTCTCGAGCATTGTATTCCTCAGATAGATCTTTCCAATGAGCTATCATACGCCTAAAACAGAGATCGTATGCAAAAGTTACGACCTCGGGAAGTTGATGCACCAACTTACCCAAACGGGGCCCACATGACTTTTGGCGCTTCATCTCCCAGGGTTAGGTTTTTGGATGTCTAGGAATTTTGGCATTCCTGGTTATTGTAAAAGGGCCTTCAAAGCCTCATTGTAATCATCTTCTCACGGATGAGAGTAGCGAACACATCTCTTCTCAGAGATAAGCTACCGACGCCTAGCTAGTTTATTTCCATTCTGTCTGAAAGCATATTTCAGTCATTTGTTATTAATGAAATGAAGTCTTATTTCCGCTGAATCTCTGTGTTTATGTGTATTTCTATATTTCATTGTGTTCCTACATAAATCTGGATCAAGGTCACAGATGTGATTAAAGGAAAACCCTAGTGGAGGTCGTGGATTATGGTTACCGATTTAGTGGCGGTAAATATATTCACACACACAAACACACAAATTAAATTAAAATCTTTAGGTGGGGTGTAGACTTTACAAATCTATTTTCCTTTATATAAATATTCCATAGATGTGCAACAATTGACTAGTCAAACAATTAAATTTACATGTGTTGAATTTTTTTGTGATTATTCCAATGGAAAATGTCTCGAATGCTAAATTTGAGGTGGAGAAAATTGACGCAACCTGATCCTCAGCGAGCAAGCCGCCCCACCAAGACCTTCTTCGCACACAGGCCCGAAGAGTCTAAGTACTCTTCCACTCCTCTCGGGAGTCTTCGTCACCCACCAGACTCTCCCTGGCGATCTCCCCTTCACAAATCGGGAAATCGGTGCTCGCGCTATCGGAAACCTTGTGTGCACGTTCTCGTTCAAATCGAATCCCCGAACCCCGAATGCCGAGGGTCAACGGTCAACGCTCACATAGATTGGGGTTTTCCCTATTGGGATATCGGGGTGTGCGATGTCATGAATCCTCGACAACTCAAAGTCTCGAACCCCGAACTCCGATAGCACGTGCGCTATCTTCTCGCCATGTCACCTCCTCTCCCCACTCTATCGGGAATCACGGGATCACGATTTCGTCATTCATAATTCCTTGGCAGTAGAAAGTCCCAAATGTCGAACCTCGATCACTCGGGATCTCATGCCACCAGTATTCCACTAGCTTCTGGGTCCCACGCTACCACGTCCTCTTTGGGATTTCGCGGATCGTGAATCCGTGATGCAAGAGCCCCTTGACATTGAGAATCCCGATTCTCCGAACCCCGACTCCAAGGGATCCATTGACGCGTGCCCTACAAATCGATGGGTGTGGTTATATCGGGGAATCATAGGCCGCGGTTTCGCCGGTCGAAATTCCCTTGCATCGCAAAATCCCGAACCTCGATCTTGCGATGCCACCTGTCAACACCTCTGGGTAAGGTCTGTACCATGACACCTGTTTCCCCCTCATGCTATCGGGAAATCGTGATTTGGGAATTCACATTTCCTAATGCACAAGGCCATCGCAAAACCCCGAACTCAGACTCCTCAGGATCTTATGCCACGTGTCCCCGTTCGGATCGACGACTCCCGTCGAATCGGGATATCGCAACTCGCGATTTCGCGAGGTGTAAACTCTTACCTCGCCAACTCCCGAACGCCGAACCTCCGAAGTCCGATGGACCTTTATCCTTCCTCGCCTGTGTCTGTGGCTTATCCCCCGCACAACTCCTCCATGATCTGACGACCCTCGGGATTTCGTAAAAACTTCACTTGGATCACTAGTCGTCGATTCTCTTTCTCTTGAGAATCCTCCGGCTTCCAAGCTTTCCCTTGGTTCAATCTCTTCCAGGCCTGTTCCTGAGATGCTTGCAAGGAACTATCCTCCCGGAGCTTTGTCTCTCTCTGACTCCTTTAGAGACTTCTCACGTTCTCCCCGTGCTCGACTTCCGACAGCTCTCAAAGCATTGAAGTCGTCTAGACCTGTGCAATCCTGCTAACACGGTCCAGTCCTCCTTCTCTCAGACTCGACTCTGAGACTTCAATTTGACCTGCACTCACTTGCACAGTTCAAACAACCCAACATAACCCTGGGAAACAAAGAACAAAAGTTCAACTGCTTAGCCTCCTCAATGCACTCTATGCGGAGGAATTCAACTGCACTCTATGCAGGAATCTCCTGGCTTAAGAAGAGAATCAATTGAAACTCATTCCCTCATTCCTTCAGGTTTCTAACCTGATATGCAATCACATACGCAGCATAGAAAAGATAAGCATATAAAGAAGCAAACATGCAAAGGCATAATATCAACAACACACAGAGCTCAAACACATCCATGGGATTGAAATCACAGTCTTTCTTCTATTAATTCAATCTGTAGATGGGTGGTTTTTCACAAGTTCTCTATTCTTCTCTCTCCTACTCTTCGTCTTGCTAATGCTGAATAATCTATCTATTACACAAGGAGCGTGCCTATATTCGTTTTCCCTCCTGGAAGATGAAAACTGTCTAATCTACAGCTAATCCTATCTACCAGCATTTAAAACTGTTAAATGCCTCCTTATCTACATTATATTACAAATGCACTCACTTTGAATGCCTTTAGTAAAACGGCGGCGCAACAATACCAAGGTAGAATTCAAAATTTTAAGGTTTGCTGGCTTGTCTAGCTATACGTTCTCTACTCCACGCGCTGGCTCGCTTGATGAAGAGTGGATGCTCCTGCATCATACTCCTCGGCTCAAAATATTTCATGGGCTCCTGCCCATGAGCTCCTGTACAGTCTGCCCATGTTTCAAAATCACTGCTTCTGTCTCCCAGTTGGCATCCTCCACTGGGTGATCTTTCCATTTCACCAGGTATTCAAAATACTGCTTTCTCCTGGTATTCTTCCCTGCTCGTTTATCCAGTATGCTTTCTCCATCCTTGGTTTTTGTGCAACTGGTAATTGTTTCTGCCACTGGATCATTGGTTCCTCAGTTCCAGTGCCTGCTTCTTCAGCCCTGTAGGGGTATAAATCCGAAATGTTGAAAATCGGAGATATCCCGATGCCTTCCGGTAACTCAAGCTCATATGCATTTTGTCCGAACTTCTTCAGGATTTTACACGGCCCAATTTTCTTCATCTTTAGCTTGTTGTATGTTCCCCTCGGGAACCTTTCCTTCCTCAGGTGCACCAGAACCATATCACCAACTTCAAACTGAAGTTGTCTTTTCCTCTGGTCGGCTTTGCGCTTATACTCTTGATTGGATTTTTGCAACCGCTGCTTCACCTGCGTGTGAAGTTCTTTCATCGCCTCCACGAACTCCTCAGCTCTCGCGCTGCTAGTCTCAGCCTATTCTGGCTCCCTGAGCTCAGACACTCCTCTCGGCTGTGTCCCATACAAAATTTGAAATGGGCTCTTACCTGTACTCCGATTCATAGAATCGTTGTACGCAAACTCTGCCTGTGGTAGAATTTGATCCCAACTGGTGTGATGCTTTGTCACCAGACTTCTCAACAGATCCCCTAAGCTCCTGTTGACCACTTCAATCTGCCCATCTGTCTGCATATGGTAAGAAGAACTGAATTCTAAGTCGGTCCCCAGCTTCTTCCATAGCGTCCTCCAAAAATGACCTATGAACTTGGTATCCCGATCCGAGACTATGCTTCTCGGTAATCCATGCAATCTTACAATCTCTTTGAAAAATAAATTGGCGATATGGGTTGCATCGCTCGTCTTATGGCACAGAATGAAATGTGCCATCTTCGAGAATCGGTCCACCACTACAAAAATGGAATCAACTCCTCGCTGTGTTCTAGGTAAACCCAACACGAAGTCCATGCTAATGGCTTCCCATGGCCTTTCGGGTATAGGCAACGGCTGATATAACCCTGTGTTCTATTTCCTGCCCTTCGCGTGTTGACAAATTCTGCATCGGTCAACAAATTTCTTCACATTTGCACGCATTCCTGGCCAAAAATATGATTCGCTCAGCTTGGTGAATGTTTTGTCATGTCCGAAATGACCTGCTAAGCCCCCGCTGTGTTTCTCCTTTACCAAATTCTCTCTCATAGAGCAATCTGGAATACACAATTGATTGCCTTTGAACAACAATCCATCCCGGATCAGGTAATCAATCAACGGACTCCTATCCCTGAGAACTGGGTTCTCGGCTGCCTCGTATGCCTCACCAAAGTCTGCATCACCTGCATACATATCTTTCAGATTCTCAAAACCTAAAGTCTTGACCCTGAATTCCTGCAACAATAAACACTTTCTGCTCAAGGCGTCAGCTACCTTGTTGGCAGTCCCAGAAATGTGCTTTATCACAAATGTAAAATTCTGCATATATTCCACCCACTTTGTATGCTTCTGATTCAGCTTCTCTTGCTGACTCACGAATTCCAGTGCATGATTATCACTGTACAACACAAATTCCTTGGGTATAAGATAATGCCTCCACTTCTTCAATGCCTGGATGATGGCATAAAATTCTTTTTCGTACGTGGAGTACTTCAACTTTGCATCATCCAGCTTCTCGCTGTAATATGCAACAGGTCAGTCATCCTGACTTAAGACTCCTCCAACAACATACCCACTGGCATCACACTTCACTTGCAAGGTTTTCTGAAAATCTGGCAACACTAACACTGGTCGCTCAATTATGTTCCACTTCAACAGAGTGAAGCTCTTCTCAGCCTCGGCTGTCCAATGAAATTTTTTATGCCACTTTTTCACAGTGTCCATCATGGCGGCACTGATTCCACTAAAATTTCGAATGAATTTTCTGTAGAAGCTTGCCAAACCATGGAAGCTCCTTACCTCAAAAATATTTCTCGGCGATGGCCAATTCCTGATCACCTCTACCTTCTCAGGATCCATCTTCAATTCATTTTCCGAAATAACGAACCCCAGATATATGAGTTCCATCTGCATAAACGAACATTTTTTTAAATTGATCAGCAGCTTCTCCTGCTGTAACCTTCTCATCACAATGGCCAAATGCCTCAAGTGTTCAGCTCTAGTCTTGCTGAAAATTAAAATATCATCCAAGTATACCACCACAAATTTGCCAATGAATTCCCATAGGACTTCATTCATCAGTCTCATAAAAGTGCTTGGCGCGTTTGTCAACCCAAACGGCATGACCATCCATTCGTACAAACCCTCGTTTGTCTTGAATGATGTCTTCCATTCATCTCCCTCTCTCATCCGGATCTGATGATATCCGCTCTTGAGATCAATCTTGGAGAAGTAATTTTCCCCACTTAGGAAATCCATCAAGTCATCCATTCGTGGCAGTGGAAACCTGTACCTGATGGTGATCTTATTAATCGCCCTGGAGTCTGTACACATCCTCCAGCCTCCATCCTTTTTCGGGCTCAGTACTATCGGTACAACACATGGACTCAGACTCTCCCTGACTAGCCCCTTATCCTGTAGATCCTGTACCTACCTTTTGACTTCCTCATTCTCTTGAGGTGTCAACCTGTATGCTGCCTTATTTGGCAAACTTGCTTCGGGTATGAGGTGAATGTGGTGACTCACACTCCTCATCGGTGGCAACGGATGAGGTAGTTCGTCCACGATGATATCAGCAAACTCTCCATGCAGTTCCTGAATCTCGTCCGGCAAGTCATCCACTCTTGTGCTTGTCAGGACAATTCTCGGCTTCTTGACAACAAAGAATTGTGGATTCTCATCCTTCTCTAGCTCTGTGAGAAGTTCTTTCCCACTCATGAGAAGTATAGTACTGCTCACTTCTGGCTTCACTTCCTTATCCTTCCTCGGAAGCAGTGTATGTGATTTCCCATCCTTCTCCAAGGTGTATGTGTTCATTCTCCCATCATGAACCACATGTCTATCATACTTCCATGGTCTCCCCAATAAAACATGATAGACATCCATGGGAATGACATCACACAAGATTTCATCTCTATATTCACCCATTTTAAAATTTACCAAGCATTGTTTTGTAACACATACCTGGTGTCCTTTCTACAACCACGTCACTTTGTATGGACTCGGGTGCTTGTTCGTTTTCAGCTCCAGTTTCTCCACCATCTCTGTCAAAACGAGATTATCTGTGCTCCCACTATCCACTATGACCTTGCATTTCCAGCCTTGGGTCTTGCAAGTCGTCCGGAACAGATTGCATCTCTGCGCTGTATCCTCCATCTCTTTCTCGAGTTTCAAGAGAACTTTATGTACTGTTAGTGACTTCCCACTCCCAACGTCTTCATATTCAACATCACACCTCTGCACCTCATCAACATGAGCGTTTCCTCTGTCCATCTTCCTCTCTGGACAATCAACTTCTTTGTGACCATATTTTCCACAAGTGAAACACGTGATAACTCCTCCACGCCCTCTTCCTCTACCTCGGGTACGAGGAATTGTATTGGCATCAACGTAATCTCCTTGCTGATCTGGTTGCTGTCTCCTCGGCTCAAAATTTTGTTGCCTTTGCCATGAGGTTCCACCTCTTTCAGCTCTTCCCTGAGGCCTCTTCCAATCCTCCTTGGGCTTTTGAGTTCTTTCTTGGGCAACTGCTTTGCCTCTAGGTTGACTTCTGCCTTGACCTCGCTGTCCCTGCTTGCGGCCCAGCTTCTCCTCGGCCTTTAGAGCCATCTGGTACGCATCCTCAACTGTGCAGACAGTAAACATGCTCAACTCATCCTGAATGTCATACCTAAGACCATTCAGATATCTTTCCACCTTTTCGTCATCACTCTCCCGATGACCAGCTCGAATGTTGAGCCTGTAGAACTCCTCGGTGTACTCTTTCACCGTCATCAACTTCTGCCTCAGGTTCTGCATGCGCCTAAACAGAGTGATCTGGTAGTCCCTCGGAATGAACTTCACCTTAATCTTGGCGATCATCCGATCCCAGCTTTTGATCTTTTGTTTTCCCTTGGAACGTCTGTCTGCCTGCAGCTCGTCCCACCATAAGGTTGCGTGTCCCTTCAACTTGGTGACAGCATGTCTCACCTTCTTGTCCTCTTCAATGTCTTCGTAGTCGAAGTAGGTGTCCAGTGCTCGGATCCAATCCAACAGCTCCTCTACGTTTAGATTTCCCTCATAGACGGGAATATCCATCTTCGTCTTCGAGCTCATCCTCGAAATGGCTTTGATCAACCTCTCTATCGAGGCATCTTCTGCGGTGACCTCTTCTTGGTCGTGTCCAGCTTCCTCTTCAACCTCGGGATCGTTGAACTCTGTTGTACCTGCTCCACACCTCTGGGTGGCCTCCATATCTTCGAGTCTCACCCTGAGATCTAGTATTTGACGCTCCATCTCTGGATTCCATGCTGCCCTACCCCTTCTTTGGGCATCCCTGTCCTCACGATCAGGTGACTGCCTTTCCCTCCTGGGCGGCATTATGTCTCTTCTGTCTCTGCTTCAAAAACAAGGACACTCCTGCTCTGATACCACTCTGACGCAACCTGCCCCTCAGCGAGCAAGCCGCCCCACCAGGACCTTCTTCGCACATGGGCCCGAAGAGTCTAAGTACTCTTCCACTCCTCTCGGGAGTCTTCATCACCCACCAGAATCTCCCTGGCGATCTCCCCTTCGCAAATCGGGAAATCGGTGCTTGCGCTATCGGAAACCTTGTGTGCACGTTCTCATGCAAATCGAATCCCCGAACCTCGAATGCCGAGGGTCAACGGTCAATGCTCACACAGATCGGGGTTTTCCCTATCGGGATATCGGGGTGTGTGATGTCAAGAATCCTCGACAACTCAAAGTCCCGAACCCCGAACTCCGATAGCACGTGCGCTATCTTCTCACCACGTCACCTCCTCTCCCCACTCTATCGGGAATCATGGGATCACAATTTCGTCATTCATAATTCCTTGGCAGTAGAAAGTCCCGAATGCCGAACCCCGATCACTCGGGATCTCACGCCACCTGTATTCCACTATCTTCCGGGTCCCACGCTACCACGTCCTCTTCGGGATTTTGCAGATCGCGAATCCGTGATGAAAGAGCCCCTTGACGTTGAGAATCCTAATTCTCCGAACCCTGACTCCAAGGGATCCGTTGACGCGTGCCCTACAAATCGACGGGTGTGGTTATATCGGGGAATCACAGGCCGCGGTTTCGCCGGTCGAAATTCCCTTGCATCGCAAAATCCCGAACCACGATCTTGCGATGCCACCTGTCAACACCTCTGGGTAAGGTCTGTACCATGACACCTGTCTCCCCCTCGTGCTATCAGGAAATTACGATTCAGGAATTCACATTTCCTAATGCACAAGGCCACAATATTCGCAAAACCCCGGACTCCGACTCCTCAGGATCTTACACCACGTGTCCCCGTTCGGATCGACGGCTCCCATCGAGTCGGGAGATCGCAACTCGCGATTTCTCGAGGTGTAAACTCTTACCTCGCCAAATCCCGAACGCCGAACCTCCGAAGTTCGATGGACCTTTATCCTTCCTCGCCTGTGCCTGTGGCGTATCCCCCGCGCAACTCCTCCACGATCTGACGGCCCTCGAGATTTTGCAAAAACTTCACTTGGATCACTAGTCGTCGATTCTCTTCCTCTTGAGAATCCTCCAGCTTCCAAGCTTTCCCTTGGTTCAATCTCTTCCAGGCCTGTTCCTGAGATGCTTGCAAGGAACTATCCTCCTGGATCTTTGTCTCTCTCTGAATCCTTCAGAGACTTCTCACGTTCTCCTCGTGCTCGACTTCCGACAGCTCTCAAAGCATTGAAGTCGTCTAGACCTGCGCAATCCTTCTAACACGGTCCAGTCCTCCTTCTCTCAGACTCGGCTCTGAGACTTCAATTCGACCTGCACTCACCTGCATGGTTCAAACAACCCAACATAACCCTGGGCAACAGAGAACAAAAGTTCAACTGCTTAGCCTCCTCAACGCACTCTATGCGGAGGAATTCAACTGCACTCTATGCAGGAATCTCCTGGCTTAAGCAAAGAATCAATTGAAACTCATTCCCTCATTCCCTCAGGTTTCTAACCTGATATGCAATCACGTACGCAGCATATAAAAGATAAGCATATAAAGAAGCAAACATGCAAAGGCATAATATCAACAACACACAGAGCTCAAACACATCCATGGGATTGAAATCACAGTCTTTCTTCTATTAATTCAATCTGTACATGGGTGGTTTTTCACAAGTTCTCTGTTCTTCTCTCTCCTGCTCTTTTTCTTGCTAATGCTGAATAATCTATCTATTACATAAGGAGGGTGCCTATATTCGTTTTCCCTCCTGGAAGATGAAAACTGTCTAATCTATAGCTAACCCTATCTACCAGCATTTAAAACTGTTAAATGCCTCCTTATCTACATTATATTACAAATGCGCTCACTTTGAATTCCTTTAGTAAAACGGCTGTGCAACAATACCAAGGTAGAATTCAAAATTTTAAGGTTTGTTGGCTTGTCAAGCTATACGTTCTCTACTCCACGCGCTGGCTCGCTTGATGAAGAGTGGATGCTCCTGCATAAAAAATTAATGTGAAAATTAACTTTGAGTTATGGAAGTTCAAGATGTGCAATATGTCTATGCAACAAGGTATGCATAAGGCATTGGAATGAAATGAAAAGATACCAGGAGGTATGACAGATAAGGATTGATAAGATATGTATGTAAGAGCTCCCAGTGCCATTTTTTTGTTTCTAGCAGATGATGTTCTTTTCATATTATTTGAAGAAACAATGACATGATTATGGAGTAGAATGGAGAGCCTTTATATGATGAAATCCTTGACTAATCAAACATACTTGAAGAGTTGATTGTACAGTCTACACATGAAAGAAGGTACAATTTTTTTTTATCACTTAAATGTATTATGCCATTTAACTAGTATGGATGTAAAAAACAATTAAGAAGATAAGGTAGTCACATTAGTGTGTTCATTTCCTAAATATCAGGACCACCTAGTCATTTCCATTAGCTTAAGTACAATTGATACCCTTGAATATGATTATATTGTGGGACCCTTGTTTTATGAGTAGATGCAAAGGAAATTCAATATAGAAACCTCCACACTAGAAGCAATGGTGGCTAAAGGTCGATCTAGAGAAAAATGGAAGCAATTGAGAGGTACATCAAGATCTAAGACAAAAGGAAAGAAGGGTAAAATAAAATGTTGGTACTGTAATAAATAAGGACATTTTTAGAAATATTGTTGGAAGAGGAAGGAATCCATGGAAGACTCCAAAAAGGAAGTAAATATGGTTGAATCAGGTTCATGTATGGTTAATGAAGTTTTATTAATTTGTAATGTCTCACAATATTATGAAGAATGGTTGATTTTGATGCTTCACATCACATGTGTCCAAATAAGAGTTGGTTTTCTTCTTACCAAGTTGTTGATTGTGGTGTTGTTACTGGAAATAATGTTTCTTGTAAGACTGTGTGGGTTGGGAGGATCAAGATTAAGATGTTCGATGGTATTGTAAGGATGTTAATATATGTAAGACATGTGCGTGAACTAAAAACATATTTGATTTCTTTGGGAGTTTTGGATGAGGGAGGTTAAAAATTCCCAGGTCAAGGTGGAGAAATGAAGGTGTCCAAGGGCGTTTCGGTGGTTATGAAGGCTATAAAGACTAGAAACCTTCACAAGTTGGACAAGAGTACCCAAATAAATGGAGAAACAATAGTATATTAGGAGGAAAATGAATATACTGGTTTATGGAATCAGAAAATGGGTCATATGAAAAAGAAAATGTTATAGGTATTGATAAACTGCAGATTACTTCCAAATTTAAAATATTTGAATTTGAATTAATACAAACATTGTATTTTTGGAAAGTAATGTAGAAATAAGTTTAAATTAGGCAGTCATATAAGTAAAGTTATTTTAGATTATATCCATCCATATTTTTGGGGGTCATCCCCTACAACTTATTTTGGAGGATCGTCATATTTTATAACATTTATATATGATTTCTCTATAAATATGTGGGTCTATGTCCTAAAAAGAAAACATGAACATGTGTTTAATGTATTTAAACAATTTAGAGTTTTAGTTGAAAATATAACTAGTGGGACAATCAAATGTTTAATAATTGATAATGGAGTCGAGTTCACTTCTTTGGAATTAGAAAAATACTGCAAAGAATACGGAATTGAAAATCATAAAACCACAGTATATACTCCCTAGAAAAATGGCATGGAAAAACATATGAACAAGGCTCTTCTAGAAAGAGTAAGAAGCATGCTCAACAATGCCAATTTGCAACAAGACTTGTGAGAAGAAGTAGTATCTATTTCTTGTTATTTGGTGAATCAATCACCATCAATTGCAATATATTGTAAAATTCCTTACCTGGTATGATAGTTCATCCTTGTTGTTACTAAAATTTTAAAAACATTGGTTGTCAAGCTTACACTCTTACTCCTAAAAACAATTGTTCTAAGTTATACCCAAGATCAAATATTTTTGTCTTTGTTGGATATGATATGATCCAGATTATATTGAGAATGGAATTTTTAAGAAACACCTAAGTCACTCTCAATAGAGATTCCAAGCATACAGGCTATGATACCATGTTAAAAATGAGAGACAAAGAACACCACAAGAAAGAATGCACATAAATGGACATTAGATATTTACCTGGGAAAACCTTAACTGGGAGAGCCAACACCTCCATAGATATTTATTAAAATTTTCCAATTCGTCCAAGCCATGACAACACCAACCACGCAAGGCTACTTGAGGCTCCTTACAATGGAGTATCTCAAGCCATTAAATAGGCTTCATTAATTACAACCCTAATTCCTTTACCAGAATTGTATTACAATGCAAATTCATGCATAGAGTGGAGATAATCATGCAAATACATCTATGGCCTCAATATATCCATGCAAATACATGCATGGAATGGATATATCCATGAAAATACATGCATAGTCATGCAAAGATATCCATAATTTGGAGATTTATATGCAACAACATGAAAAGAATCACATTAAATACCATTAAAAAATACCATGTGTTACCCAATACCATGGGCCCATGAATCACTAACATTAAACCAAGAAATGACCTAATCAAGGAATCTATGATTGATTCAATATTAACCCAACATTCTCCCCTTTAAACTTGACATGGGATAAGCACCTCCCTCCATAAAAGTTTATAAACTGGGTATCATGTATACAACGTGTTCCCCTATCACCTAGGTATACATATAGACTTTATATAGATGAACTGTGAAACAATGATTATGCATGCCTAAATAGGTCTTACATCCATATTTCAATTTACATTTGGTAAAATACAACACCATAAAAATAATTACAATTGTATTCTTGAGTATGTGATTCTATGAAACATCAACCTATTTCATTGCAAACATTCCTCATGTTCCAAATACAATTACATGGACCAAGTACTTATCTTACCATTTTATTCTCGATCAGAAGATGCAAGAAGCATATACCAACTTCTTTACCAACATCCCTCCTTGCTCCAAATATAGTGAGCTAAAGCACTCATTCACCGAGTACTTCTTCCTTAGTGCACTTCCACCTATGTTGCATGTTTATACACTATATGCTAAAGAAAATGATGCAATAATCCTCTACCATATTATTTTTCATCATCCATTCATGCCATAACTATAGTGAGACAAATAACGCATTCATTGAGTACTTCATCCTCATTGTGCTTCTTCTTATTCTCCACATTGATCCATGGCATGTGTGAGAAAATGATGCAAGAATCATATACCCTACTCTTGACCAACATCCCTCCTTGTTGCAAATATAGTGAGGAAAAGAACTCATTCATAGAGTACTTCATATTCAATGCACTTATGCCTATGCTCCATTTCCATGTAACATTCACCATGGTTCATAAACCCTTGAACCATCACTTCATTATGTGTGCATATCTCCCTTCCATGAGTCAGTCACTCTACCAACAAATTCATAAGGAATAAATTTCCTTGAGCAAGACTCTAATTGATTTAAGGAGACCGTCATTGATCCTAGAATGGTTGATTGGGAAACAATCAATGCAATCTTCACCTGGAATAATCATCGAAAATGAGCCTACCAAATTGCCTCCCGTATGGACTATTTTCTTGTATTTGAATCCCTTATGCACAAGAAAGTTTCCTTCGAATCCATCATTCTTCCTCACCATAGATCTGACAAGTGGCGAATCTCTATCAGATCAGACATCTAAGCCAACCCAAAAAATAGACCCTTCAAATTTGAACAATTTTTTCTAGATAATCCCTCATTTCAAGCCAACTTTGCAAATTGGTGGCAGGATGCACCCATACCTTCTGGTTCTCTAATGTATATATTTCAACAACATTTAAAAAATATCAAACAACAAGCAAAAACTTGGAACAAAGAAGAGTTCAAAGACATTTTCCAGGAAAAACGCCAACTCTCTAACAACATGAAGCAACTCCAACAAATAATGATAAATAATGATTGATGTAAGGAGCTAACGACTAAAGAAACCAATCTCACAACCCAGATTTCTATTAGAGAAAACAAATAAGAAAAACTATAGCACCAAAAATCCATATTCCACTGGCTAAAAAAAGGCGATAAAAACACTAAAGGTTTCAACAAATCATTTCTCCAATTTAGTCACTAGAACAATATCGTTTCGATTCATGATGCCCATGTAAACAAGATCTACAATAATCAACAAGTTGAAACATAGTTAATTCAATACTATAGTACATTACTAAAACAACCTCAAGGAAACATGCAAGCAACTATTAGAAAAATAACCCAACACATTCTAAAGTTAGTAACTGAAGAGTACAATCAAGCTATGATGAGGGAAATCTCCATGGAAGAAGTTGAACTAGAAGTTATGGAAATTCCTAAAGGTAAATCTCCCAGAACTTATAGTTTTACAACCAATTTTTTTCATGCTTGTCGGTCTTTGATAAAATAGGATGTAGTAGAAGTTGTTGAATATTCCCCTAAATTCCTCAAGGTCCTCCCAACCTTCAACTCTACCTTTCTTACCCTTATCCCCAAACAGGATAAGGTTGAATATCCCAACAAATTTAGACCAATCACTCTCTGCAATTTTGTCTATAAAATAGTTACCAAAAGTATTGCTAACTACCTCAAGCCTCTCCTTCCATCCCTTATCTAACAAGAACAATTGGGCTTTGTCAAAGGAAGAAAGATTCTTGACAACATTATTTTGGCCCATGAACTTATTCACTCTTTAAAAATATCCAGGAAACTAGGAATTCTTATGAAACTTGATCTATCTAAAGCCTTTGATAATGTTAGCTCGAAATATATCTCTAGTACCCTCCTTTCTTTTGAATTATCATTACCTTCGACCCGATGGATTATGTATCTGATTTCCTTTGTATTCTTCTCCATCCTTTTCCATGGATCTCCCTTTCTTACCTTCTCTCCCTCTCCTACCTTCTCCCCCTCTCTGGGAATTTTTCAAGGTGACCCCCTATCTTTATCCTAACGATTGAAGGTATGGGACACACCATCAAAGTAGTACCATACAAAAGAGAGTGGAAATGACTTGAACTTCATGGTGAAGAGAAACTGACAACTCACCAACAATTCATCAATGAAACATTGATTATGGCTACTCTAACTGTAAGACAAGATCTTGAAATTTAAAAGTACTCAATGACTTCACAGAAGCCTATGGAATGGCGATCAACCAAGGTAGATATCAACTCTCATTTTTCAACACACCTCCATCAATTCAAGATCACCTACCAAGAATCCTACATTATCAATGCAACTCGCTCCCCTCCAAATATCTAGGAGTCCCCCCAGTGGAAAACTCACTAAAAAAATCTTCCTGGGAAGACCTTCTCTCTAGAATGGAAAAAAAATAGACTTCTGGTGTTTTAATGCCCTAAATATAGCAGGAAGACTGGTCCTTGACAAATCAGTCCTCCAGGTGATGCACAACTACACATTCTCGATCTTAGATACCCCAAAGTATACCCTGAAAGGGATCATAAATACACAACAATATTTCCTTTGGGGTGGAACCAAAGAGAGGAAAAAATGGGCACTAGTTTCATGGAATACTGTTTGTTTTCATAAGATAGAAAGAGGGTTCATTCTACACGACCCAGAGATTTTGGGTAAGGTGTTGGGAGCCAATATTTGGTGGTAATGGATAACCAACCCACAATACCATTTGGCACGCTTATGGAAAAAAAAATATTGAAAGGGAGAAGAAGACAATAATTTAATTCGTCTTTACAATGCTCTAAGTGGCTCCAATAGTTGGAACACAAACTGGAAAAATAGATCCCTGATTCAACAAAATTATTTTTTGGAAATCTAAAATGGCCAAGATTATCTCTTCTAGGATGATGCATGGAAACAAAAACCCAAATGGTATAACCAACATCAATTGCAAAGTATAAAAATTGCAATGACTGGGATAAACAAATGGGCAGTAGCCCACTACTTGACTCCTGAGGTTGCACACCATCAATGGCGCAACTATCTCCCCAAAGATCAATGGTTAGGCTTGTGGGACCAAGAAACCTTGTAAAACGTTTGCTCTAATATCACCAATAGGAAAATCAAGATCTATAATCAAGAGGAGCGTATCTCTTAGGGCCAATCAATGAAAGGTATCTTCTCGTTCAAACAAGAATAATTGATAGCAATAGAAAACCATAAAAAACCCAACTCAGGAATATGGGAGTGAATATGGAAACATAACCTCTAGCCCAAAGTCTCAACCTTCCTCTAGCTGCTAACCAATAAAAAACATCAACTTGGGATAATATCTACAAAAAAGGATTCTCTGGCCACTCAAGATGCCCCCTTTTTCATTCCCAAGTGGAATCCATCGAGCACTTATTCAATATTCCCCCTTCTTCTAACAATCGTGGCTTCAAATAGACATCCTCTTTCATAGATCACGATACAATCATTAGTTAATAAAATCCTGTATTGAGATTTGTCCCATCTCTATCTCCCAAAACCCCATTGTTAATCGAGCTTGTATGCTCCTCCCTCGAGTCCTCCTGTGGGAAATTTGGAAGGAATGTAATAGAATAATTTTTAAACAATAAATCCTCCCTCCTTTAGAGATATGGAACTAAAACTACAAGGCCATCCAAGAAACTATTATCACCCAACCTTGGAATGAAGAGGAATGGACTACCAACCAATATGATAGCTCCATCCTCCTTGCCTTAAACCTTAATTTCTCTCTGACTCCCCTATGTCATATCAAAAAACAACAAGCTCATTTGAATCCCCCTCTCATTGGGAGCCCCCCCTACTAGATTCATAAATATTAACTTCGCCAATGGTTCCAAATGAAATCCTAGGAAGGATGGTTATGGCGGAGTATTTTTTAATGAAGAAGGTGATAGTCTTAGAACCTATCCTAAAAATCTAGGTATCGATAACAATAATGTTGCTAATATCTTTACCCTAGAGGATGTTACAGGTATG